>JAVJIF010015344.1:0-73910 GCA_038442645.1 Agave tequilana
CCACTTCTTTGGATTGGGATCGTCCGCAATATCGCCAAGGATCAAGTTGGTGATATCGTCGACTACGATCTTTTCGGAACTCGTAAAGCCTCGATTTAACCGTTCAAGGTGAGTATTTTTACTCACCAAGACTAGATCAATTCCTAATATACTTGTATCTTCATATCTTGTATACATATGTCATCAAAATCATGTTTTTAGACCATCAAACACAACCTCAGAATTCTGTCCTGCACTCTGTTTTCCCACGATTAGTCGACTTGACCTAGGAATCAGTCGACTAACCCATCTATTTTTGAAACGTAACTTTTCTGGAACACAGTTTTGTCGACTAATCCAGACTGTTAGTCGACTAAACCACTATTAGTCGACTAACCATTCCTCCCTAGTCGACTACTTTTTCCTGAAATAAAACATCAACTCTCTGTATCCCAGATTTAGTCGACTTAAGTATCTGTTAGTCGACTTGTAGTCACTGTTAGTCGACTACCCTTTTTCCTAGTCGACTAACTTTCCCTGAAACAGAATCTCAACTCTCTGGAAACCCAGTTTTAGTCGACTAATTCTGACTGTTAGTCGACTAGAGACAACTATTAGTCGACTAACCATTCCACCTAGTCGACTAATTTAGGTTGTTTGTTATAGTTGATTTCTTTTCTGAATTTGATCTTACCCTTGATACATGTGTGATATATTATCCTTGTTTATGCTTCATAACTGGTACTTATTGACATGTTCTTGATGGACATTACTTCTTGTTACTTCATGACTTATTATTGTGTAGTCTCGTTCCATAACTTGTTAATAAATGGATATCACCACTTTCATGCCATCACTTGACCAAGCATGATACACTTGACTTTGAGTAAAATGGACCAACTTATATTGGGTCGGGGAAAACATGCGATATCGATATGTGTTCGTGTTTACAGTGGTTTTAGAATGTTGTGCAACTCACGTTCCGGTCTGACCTGTGGGCCACCAGGGGACCGAGGGAGTGCTTGCTCCCTCTTACTGGTACCATCATGATAAGGGCATACATAATCCCCTCCTGTTAGCCTAGCGGCTGGCTTCCGTCACCAAGCAACGGAACAATCCTGGACCGTTATCCCGGGCATGTACGGGATCCACTGTAAACATAGTTTCGTCGATACAACCGCTGGTTTCTAATAACAACCTTGCTTTACTAGGATATGGATCTATGTGTGCTGGGACGCTGGGTCACATAGCTAGATATCATAGTAAGACAAGTAATAATAATAAGACGTTAACTGTGGATCTATTGTATTCAGACTCTTACTCTTTATGCTTTCATTACCTACTGATTTATATTTATCATACTGTTCCCTCTTACTATTCATGTCTCCTAGCCATTTGGCTGTAGCTTGATTATTGTTATGAGGTCTTGAACCCCTTGGATTTGCATGTTCAGGTTCTGAAGCTTGGATCGAAGTGGAGCCATCCACAGAGGATCAAGCTTTCTTTAGTGAGCAGGCAGATTAGTTCCTGTTCCTCGTGCCAGACCTATCCATTTTGACTCACGGGATCTTCATCCAACTCGTGAGCTTTTTTGTGTTTATATTGTAAATCTTACTCTTGGACTTGGTTGTGATGTAATCACATGTAAGGTGTAATACTTTATCATATCCTGTGATAGCTTTGTAGTTGTACTTTTTAAGTTTGGCATATGTATGAATATCACGCTTTGTCGTGTACTCTGATTCTTGTTGTACTTATTGCTTAGCGTATATGCGTGGGGCATTTTCTGACCTATCGTATATACGTCGCAGTGACGTCCCCGTATTCGTGGGATCGGGCGTTACAGGTTGGTATCAGAGCCTAGCCTCTCACACCTATAGTACAATCAAGTAGCAAATTAATGAAATTTGCTATTGCCAACTACACATGTACAAAGTTATCTAGTCCTTCTTGATCCCTTCTTGATTCCTTCCCTTGTGTCCTAAACTCCTCCATTTTTCCAATTCCAGTTGTCTTATCCCAATTCGGTATGGAGAGAAGGACGGTCGTAGCAACTCTGGACAAACATCAAATGGACCCACGGAAGAGAATGTCGATATTCTGAGGGTCATCCAGACAATGATGGAGAATCAGCAACAACAGACGGAACTTCTTCGGCAAGAGTTAGCAGCTCCAAAGGAACAGAGGCCGGGGATATTTCATACTTCAGACGGCTGCAACCAGCCATATTCACGGGTGAAGAGAAACCCTGGATGCTGAGCAATGGCTGACGGATACCTCAGACTTGTTGAATGCAGCTCGAGTTCCTAAGGAGAACCAAGTGGAGGTCGCCAAGATTCAATTGAAAGATATAGCTAGAACTTGGTGGCTAGCTGAGAGGCCAGATTGGAGAAGCCCTGTCACCTGGGACACATTCTCCAAGAGTTTCTATAACAGATTCTTCCCTGCCACTGCTCAGAAGGACATGGAAGAGCAGTTCATCAGACTTCAGCAAGGGAATAGATCCGTGGATGAGTATGCCGCGGAATTTCTCAGACTTAGCCGCTTTGCTCCGTACATGATAACTGATGAGGAGAAGCGGGCTAGTAGGTTTCAGCAGGGCTTGCAGATAGACATCCAGTTTTCCTAATGCCCCAGCACTGAAGACTTATTCAGAAGTTCTCACCATAGCTCGAGAGGTGGAGCGTGGGCTAAAGAAGAAGCAAGTGAACCAGATGAGGAACCAGGCCATGAAGAGGCCATTTCCACCTATGGGAAGAGGAGGCCCATACAGAGCAGCGAAGTTCAGGCTATGAGGCAACCATTCCGACCAGCTCCTTACCAGGCGGCTCAACCACTTTCTTTCTGCAGTTATTGTCAGAAGCCAGCCACATTCGACAGACTTGCCATAGGGCAAATGGATTATGCTTGGTGTGTGGTTCCCGAGACCATTTCATAGAAGCCTGTCCACACAGGAGAATGAGGATAGCCGGCCAAGCTTTGCCAGAACTGCAGGGACCGAATGGACAGAGAGCACTTCCAGGGCCACCGGGACAGAGGAATCAAGGACCGATGATCAGGAGAGTTCCTCCCCCTCCTCCACACAAGCTATTCGCCCAGTCCAGAGAGGAGCTAGGACTGCTGCAGGGGCGTGGAAGGGTCAAGCCTTCAATTTGACAGAAGTAGAGGCTGAGACTTCTGAGGAGGTGATAACATGTATATCAGGGTGCATTCTAAACCTGTTTTAGCCCTCTTCGATTCAGGTGCTTCACATTGTTTTCTCTCAGATCATTTTGTGGCATTGCATTCCATACCTGTTAGATCTTAGACCACAAATGGGAGATTAGTACTGGGAATGGAGTAGTCATATCTTCTAGAATTGTGCTGATTGTCCAGTAGACTTTGTGATTAAACCTTGGCCATAGATATGATCGTACTAGACACCAAAGGGTACGACGTAATCTTAGGCATGACCTGGCTCAGTCAGTACTATGCAGTGATTGACTGTAGGGAGAAGAAGATCAATTTCAGAATCCCTCTTCAACCGGAGTTCCAATTTAATGGAAAGTGAGTCTACCAGAGAAAGACTCGGATGACTACTTCGGAGATTCAGAAGAAGGGATACCGGTGGGGATGAATTCCCAGAGGTGTTTGCTGAGATCTCAGGACTTCCGCCTGACAGGATGATTGAGTTCTCTATTGATCTGTCTGGAACAGCTCCTATATCCAAGGCTCCGTACAGGATGGCACCTACGGAGTTAGAGATTCTGAAGAAGCAACTGCAGGAATACTCTGATAAGGGATTAATTCGACCAAGCACTTCACCATGGGGAGCTCCAGTACTATTGGCGAATAGAAGATGGTGGTAAGAGGCTTTGTATTGATTATAAGAAACTGAACAAAGTTACCATCAAGAACAAGTATCCCTTACCAAGGATTGATGATCTGTTTGATCAGCTTCATGGAGCCCGTGTATTCTCTACACTAGATTTACAATCGGGTTACCATCAGCTTAGGGTGAGGAAAGAGGATATTCCGAAGACGGCATTCAGGACCCGTTATGGCCACTATGTTTCTAGTTTATGCCTTTCGGAGTCACCAATGCCCCTTCAGTTTTCATGATTTGATGAACAGTGTTCTCGCCCTATTTGGATCAGTTTGTGGTTTTTTTATAGATGACATCTTGATCTATTCAAAGAGCAACAGGGAGCATGCGGAACACTTGAGGATTGTATTACAGACTCTCCAGCAGGAGCAGCTTCATGCTAAGAGGAGCAAGTGTGATTTCTGGTTAGACAGTATAGCCTTCCTTGGACACATAGTTTCATCAGCGGAAGGAATTTCAGTTGATCCTAGCAAAGTCCAGGCAGTGAAGGACTGGCCATTCCAAAGACGGTGACTGAAATTAAGAGTTTTCTTGGACTAGCCGGATATTACAGACGCTTTGTCCAAGATTTCTCTAGGATTGCAGCCCCGTTGACCAAGCTCACCCGGAAAGGAGAAAGGTACATATGGACAGAGGAATGTACTGCAGCTTTTGAGCAATTGAAGCAGAGGCTCATTTTAGCTCCAATCTTGAGGACTCCCTCAGGAAGAGGAGAGATGGTCATATTCAGTGATGCATCAGGAAAAGGCCTGGGGTGTGTACTTATGCAACATGATCATGTCATAGCTTATGCATCAGGCAACTGAAGACTCATGAGCGGATTACCCACTCATGACTTGGAGCTAGCAGCTGTTATATTTGCCTTGAAGATCTGGAGGCATTATCTTCTGGGAGATAAGGTGTTGATATACACGGATCACAAGAGCCTCAAGTATATTTTCTCACAGAAGGAGTTGAACATGAGGCAGAGGCGGTGGCTGAAGCTGATGGCGGACTATGATATTGACTTGCATATCATCCAGGCAAGGTCAATACAGTACCGGATGCACTGAGCAGGAAGCCAGAGAATAGAGTGCTTGTCCAACTTACTCAGCAGAAGGAGTTGATTCAAGACATCATCATATTGGACTTAATGTTGGTGCAAGGAGTTGATAAGGCAGGACAGTTTCATGACCTTGCAGATTCAGTCAACATTGATAGATGAAATCAAGGAAGCTCAAAAGGAAGACCCCAGATTACAGATATTCCGAGCTCAGGTAGAGGCTGGATTGAGGACCGATATCTGTATTCATCCAGATGGTACATTATATTTTGGTAGCAGACTTTGTGTTCCCCAAGGAGAAGTTAGACAGAAGATTCTGGCAGAAGCTCACAGTTCAGCCTATTCCATACACCAGGGGGAAACAAGATGTATCAAGACATAAAGAAGCAGTTTTGGTGGAATGCTATGAAGAGGGAGATAGCCCAGTATGTTGCCAAGTGCTTGGTTTGTCAGCAGATAAAGATAGAGCATCAGAGGTCAGCTGGACTTCTACACAACCTTTACCGATACCTGAGTGGAAGTGGGAGCACATCACCATGGATTTTGTCACGGCATTGCCTCGCAGTCCTAAAGGTAATAATGCTGTGTGGGTAATCATTGATCGCCTCACCAAGTCAGCTCACTTCATACCATTCAGGGTAGGTCAGACAACAGAGGTTCTGGCAGACAAGTACATGAAGGAGATAGTTCGTCTGCATGGAGTTCCAGTTAGTATTGTATCAGACAGAGACACCAGATTCAGATCTCATTTCTGGGAAAGCCTCCAAGAAAGTCTAGGGACTCGTCTGAAATTCAGTACTTCATATCATCCTCAGACAGACGGACAATCTGAAAGGACTATCCAGATTCTTGAAGATATGTTGCGGGCCTGCATGATTGAATTCCAGGGATCATGGAAGACCATCTTCACTTGGCTGAATTTTCTTATAATAACAGCTATCAGGCAAGTATCAAGATGGCACCTTTTGAAGCATTGTATGGTAGGAAGTGTAGGTCACCGATTTGTTGGGATGAAGTCGGTGAGAGAGACTTTTGGGACCAGAGATCCTGATTCAGACAACAGATAAAGTCAGGATTATCAGAGATCACCTCAGGGCACACAGAGTCGGCAGAAGAGTTGGGCAGACACACTGAGAAGGCCATTGGAATTCCAGACAGGGGATCATGTGTGTTTTTGAAGATATCACCTACAAAGGGAGTAATCCGGTTCGGTACTCGTGGAAAGCTTAGTCCGAGATATATCGGCCCATTCGAGATCTTGGACCGAGTGGGAGATGTGTCTTACAGGTTGGCGTTACCGCCATCTTTGGACGGAGTTCACAATGTATTCCACGTATCACAGCTGAGGAAGTATGTGAAGGATGATAGTCATATCCTGGATCACTCCGAACTGAAACTACAACCGGATTTGTCATACCAAGAGCAACCGATGGCCATTTTGGACAGAAGTGTCAAGTCGTTGAAGAGCAAAGCCATACCGTTAGTGTTGGTGTCTTGGAACAGACATGCACCAGGAGAGGCCACGTGGGAACGAGAGGATGTTATCCGTGAGCGTTATCCGCAACTCTTCACATCTTGATTGGTAAAACTCTTTCTTCTCATCCTTCTTTATTGCTGCCTTTCACTTCCTGTTATCCTTCTTTACTGTCACCTTTCACTTTATGAAATTTCGAGGACAAAGAAATTTTTGTAAGGTGGATGGATTGTAATACCCCTTTCCCGGAATACGTACTTAGTTGCGTATTCAGTTTTTCAATCGTATTTTTCAATTTACTTCCTGTATTTGACCGATTTCAGTTTTAAAATCATTTTCCAATATTATATATTTTCTCTGATTTTCTAGAATTTTCCTGAATTTAATTAATATTTTCAAAACGGTGTCGACCAGTGCCGCTGATCGATTCTCAGATTTTTAATTCAAAACAGTTAGGAATTTCTAGAAGGTCCTTTAGACTTTATTTCTTAGAATCATATTTTCTATTTAAATACTTTTTCTGAGAATTTTCTGAATTTATGAAAATTCCAACAGAGTCGGTAGATAACTGATTCCGGGATTTTTAGTTTTAAAACTATAAATTATTTTCTCCAAACGAATTTCACCATGAGTCTTAAAATATTATTCTTGATTTTTGGTAAAATTTTCGGGTCGTCCGAGATACTTGAATTTCGGACGATTTCGGTATTTTCCGAAACGTTTTCCGCATCCTCGACTTAAACCGGGAATTTGTCCTTTCATTTTTAAATCCAAGAGAAGTATCTTCATTTATAATTTCTTTCCCTTTTTCCTTTTTCTTAATTTCCTTCCTTCCTCCACAACCACAAGCTTTTCCATTTCCAAAATTCCAATTTTTTTTTTTTCCAAAATTACAACCTCCACTCACTTCCACCAACTCCCTCATTAATGCCTCTCTCTCTCTCTCTCTCTCTCTCTCCCCCATGGCCGGCCAAGTGGCCAGAAGAGGGACACTCATCCCCCCCCCTATTTACACAAAACCCCCTCTCAATTACCTTATTTACACCTCCTTTACAAAATCAAAATCCTATATAAACTTTCCTTTACATTTCTATTACTTTTTTCTTCACTTCAACAAAGAATTAGCCTTCACCATCTCCTCCTCCATCTCAACCTCAACCACCTACTTCAAAACATCACCTAGGTCATCTTCTCCATCTCTAGCAACCACCACATTCTTTGGATTGGGATCGTCCGCAATATCGCCAAGGATCAAGTTGGTGATATCGTCGACTACGATCTTTTCGGAACTCGTAAAGCCTCGATTTAACCGTTCAAGGTGGTATTTTTACTCACCAAGACTAGATCATTCCTAATATACTTGTATCTTCATATCTTGTATACAATGTCATCAAAATCATGTTTTTAGACCATCAAACACAACCATCAGAAATTCTGTCCTGCACTCTGTTTTCCCACGATTAGTCGACTTGACCTAGGAATCAGTCGACTAACCCATCTATTTTTGAAACGTAACCTTTTCTGGAACACAGTTTTAGTCGACTAATCCAGACTGTTAGTCGACTAGAAACCACTATTAGTCGACTAACCATTCCTCCCTAGTCGACTACTTTTTCCTGAAATAAAACATCAACTCTCTGTATCCCAGATTTAGTCGACTTAAGTATCTGTTAGTCGACTTGTAGTCACTGTTAGTCGACTACCCTTTTTCCCTAGTCGACTAACTTTCCCTGAAACAGAATCTCAACTCTCTGGAACCCAGTTTTAGTCGACTAATTCTGACTGTTAGTCGACTAGAGACAACTATTAGTCGACTAACCATTCCACCTTGTCGACTAATTTAGGCTGTTTGTTATAGTTGATTTCTTTTCTGAATTTGGATCTTACCCTTGATACATGTGTGATATATTATCCTTGTTTATGCTTCATAACTGGTACTTATTGACATGTTACTTGATGGACATTACTTCTTGTTACTTCATGACTTATTATTGTGTAGTCTCGTTCCATAACTTGTTAATAAATGGATATCACCACTTTTCATGCCATCACTTGAACCAAGCATGATACACTTGACTTTTGAGTAAAATGGACCAACTTATATTGGGTCGGGGAAAACATGCGGATATCGATATGTGTTCGTGTTTACAGTGGTTTTAGGAATGTTATGCAACTCACGTTCCGGTCTGACCTGTGGGCCACCAGGGGACCGAGGGGAGTGCTTGCTCCCTCCTTACTGGTACCATCATGATAAGGGCATACATAAGTCCC
Source organism: Agave tequilana (assembly GCA_038442645.1). Classification (NCBI taxonomy): domain Eukaryota; kingdom Viridiplantae; phylum Streptophyta; class Magnoliopsida; order Asparagales; family Asparagaceae; genus Agave; species Agave tequilana. The sequence goes on from JAVJIF010015344.1 coordinate 8,632, forward strand.
TCCTGTTAGCCTAGCGGCTGGCTTCCGTCACCAAGCAACGGAACAATCCTGGACCGTTATCCCGGGCATGTACGGGATCCACTGTAAACAGTTCGTCGATACAACCGCTGGTTTCTAATAACAACCTTGCTTTACTAGGATATGGATCTATGTGTGCTGGGACGCTGGGTCACATAGCTAGATATCATAGTAAGACAAGTAATAATAATAAGACGTTAACTGTGGATCTATTGTATTCAGACTCTTACTCTTTATGCTTTCATTACCTACTGATTATTATTTATCATACTGTTCCCTCTTACTTATTCATGTCTCCTAGCCATTTGGCTGTAGCCTGATTATTGTTATGAGGTCTTGACCCCTTGGATTTGCATGTTCAGGTTCTGAAGCTTGGATCGAAGTGGAGCCATCCACAGAGGATCAAGCTTTCTTTAGTGAGCAGGCAGATTAGTTCCTGTTCCTCGTGCCAGACCTATCCATTTTGACTCACGGGATCTTCATCCAACTCGTGAGCTTTTTTGTGTTTATATTGTAAATCTTACTCTTGGACTTGGTTGTGATGTAATACACATGTAAGGTGTAATACTTTATCATATCCTGTGATAGCTTTGTAGTTGTACTTTTTAAGTTGGCATATGTATGAATATCACGCTTTGTCGTGTACTCTGATTCTTGTTGTACTTATTGCTTAGCGTATATGCGTGGGGGCATTTTCTGACCTACGTATATACGTCGCAGTGACGTCCCCGTATTCGTGGATCGGGGCGTTACAAGAGGCCATCCATGAACGAGAATAAGGAGTCTTTCTCGCCCATGTCGGGGATCTCCAGCAGTAGTTCTGAAAATTCTTTGACATAATCACGAATGGAACCTTTTTGGGTAAGGCGTCAGAGTTTACCTTGGGCCTCGTCCTCGGCATTCTCGGATAGAACTGCCGCTTAAGATCTGCCTTGAACTCTTCCCATGTGTTGATGGAGCATGTGCCCTTCTTCATATCTTAACATCGCCTACGCCACCACAACGTAGCGATGTCTTCAAGATAAAGAGGCACAGCTTGAATCTTGGATGCATCGTCTCGAAATCCGACAGCATTGAAGTAGACTTCCATGATCCAAAGGAAGTTATCAATCTCCTAAGTATTCCGAGACCCTTATAAGGCTTCGGCTTGGGCACATATTTAGCCATAAAAGGATGTGATATCATACCTCGAGTTGCCAATGCGACATCGTGTTGGTTGATCCTCTCCTTAAGCTCGGCCAATTTCTTCAAGAGTACCTCCACGTGATTCTGCAGAACCTGTTCTCCTCCCTCAAGGAAGTGTTCCCTTGCTGTAACATGTCGACGGCGGAATTCAAGGCCGACTGCATCTCCTCCTGAAGCTCGTCTCCTGCAGACTCTAGCTTCTCGATGCGCTCGTCGTAAGCCTCCAGCTTATCCGCCACGGTAAGCTCCATCTTACCTAACTGTGCCTCCAGCGTCACCATGACATCTTGAGATTTCTCCCCACGAGGCTTGGGGCATCCTTTGGATCTACAACTCCACCCATCTCGGAACGAAGATCGGAGCTCGACATTATCACTCCCGAATCTAGGCTCTGATACCAACTACACGGGCGGATTCTTTTGACTTCGAACCACTCGAACCCGTGCGGCACTTAACTCGCTCTTTCTCCTTAGAAGCGAAGCTAAGTCAGCCTAATCCTCACACTCACTCACTCAAGAGAGAGAACACTTGGAGAAGAAGTGGAAGCTTGTATTGCTTACTCTTGCTTTCCTTGATGATTACAAATGAGCATCCTTGGCCCCTATTTATAGGCAAGGGTTTATATAAGAATTCTCTAGAATTAGAGGCTTCTAGAATATCTAGAACCTCCCCTATATTCATTCCTAATATCTTATTCTAGAATCCTCTAAGAATCTTCTATGGAATATCCTTTTAGGGAGTATCCTTCTAAGAATCTTTCATGGAATATCTCTCTAGGGGAATCTTCTAGAGAATATCTCTCTTTACATGGTATGTACAATATTATCCTAGCCCACTCTACCACATGGGATGAGCTCAAATGAGCCCAATATGAGCCCAAGTGTACCAAGATGAAGCGGTTCGTGGGCAGGCAGCAATCTATTCCACTATATGGTGCACTCGCGCCCGTGCCTACTGCGCTGCCTCCTTGTGGCGATGTTGCTGCGGGTCAAGTAGCGGTCAATGTTGCCAAGAGGTGCACTTACACCTACACAGTAGTGATGTCGTCTTGTGGTGCGAGCAGGCAGAGGTTGATGCCGCCGACAGGCGCTTAGCGCTTGTGCCCGCAACATTGCCGCCTCGTGGTAGCGTTATTGTGGGGCACGCAACAGTCAGTGCCACCGTCAAGCGCACCCATGTCCGGCCTAAGCCTTGTCGCCTCATTGCGGCGCGACTGCTCGGCAAGCTGCCTTCATGGGGTTCGTGTCCTTTCTAGTCTGTGAGGAGGGACAACGCATCTACGCAAGCTGACCCAGCACGTCAACACGTTCGGCCATTTAGCCGGGCGCTGCCATGACGGTGTTGGGATGCCACGTATCCGGCGCGTAGGCTACAAGGACGGCGCCGTCGAGACTACCCGATCTTTCTCCCTTTGAATTTCTAGGGTTTTCTAAAAATTCCATATCTTTCTTAAAGTTTAATTTTTGAAAAACATCATCCACGCAAGATCAATATTATCAATTGCAAGAATTGATCTTCGAAAGAGAAGAGCCCTTACCATGGCTCTGATACCGTTGTAATAATTTCAAGTATCTATATACGCGTATGCTTAAACCGTATAGATACCGTAGCGGAAGCGTACCTCTTTGATGCGAAGGCTTTATCCTCGAAAGTGTGTTCTTTCTGTTGTAATGGAAGGATGTATAGCGGGCTTCGCGAGAATTTTTCGTCACGATTCACAATCCAATCAAAATAGGCAACCCTTGTTAGGGGCTTGAGAAGATGAAGAGCTACAAGTAGTTCTTGCATGTTGAAAGAAGGAGGGGGAGAGAACCAATCCGAGTGCTAACTCTAGTAGGAGTATCCTAATCTATCAACAATATCCTAATTTCATATTGGGCGCTCCATTAAACCATTCAGGCCATAAATAGGTCAGTTTCTTGAGCTTGGTCTAAACTCTGATTGGGCTCGGGTTTCGGCTGGGCCTTAATATAGGTCCGGCCCACCAAGTCTAACACGCCCCAATACGACCTTTGTTCATCTTACGCAGCACCACCAGCTGTATGATTATGTGTCTGCAGGAGTAAGAAACAAGCCAGATAAAAAAGCATTCACAAGTCACCCCTCCATGGTTGCAAATAGCAAAGCGTGATTGCAGCCTATTCATGCAGTGAGCCATGAGATGAGATCAACGAAAACTGAGAAAAATGCTTGGATTCAATTGAGATATTTTTACAGCGAGCAAAATCCTGGAAAGCAGAGCAGTCAGAGTAACACATGGCTCTCGTCACGTGCACGACGATGGGTCGATAACTGATCTGCCTCGGTCCCCACGTTGTGGAACAGATAACATCGGTTGTCGCATCTAATCTCTCTTCCCCAATCCTTCTGAATTTTCGTTCGAACGTGATTTAGGTGGGAACAGTCAACAGGTGGTCAATGACAGAGATAATAGTTTCATTTTTTTTTTTCCCAATTAACAGTAGCGCAGACAACACTAGCAATTGTATTGTTATTTGCTCTTTATTTTATATATATATATTTTTCATTTCATGTTATATTTAAGTTCACATTAAAATTCTTAATATATTTAGAATCACGCTAAAAGATAATTTGCATCTCTCAATTTAATCGAATAAATAGTTCACATCTGCTAAACATGAGAATAAAAGATTAATTTTTTAAGATGATATCCCGAGTCCTTACAAACATACAAAAGAGAATTAAATCTTAGATCCCTCAAGCACAGCAGCCGGTACCGTTGGAGACAGTTGACAAATAACTATTTTGGTCTTATGTGCTCCGTGACTCCAAGTTCGGAACTTTGGCCCACATTTTTTTTTTTTTTTTCACTTATAGACCGCTGACGGGTCAATGACAGGTTAAATTTGGCTGAAGGAGTATTTAATTATTTCATATGTAACAAAACTGTCGCAAAAAGTATCTTACAATTTCTTTCAAAGGAGAAATTTATTAATAATAATACTGACAGAAAGTATTCGTCAACTTCTACCCATCAGAGACTATTACTTGCCGTTGGTTCAACCGATTGATCTGTGTCGGCTAGAGCACAAGCTCCTCACAAGTCACCGGTTCGAACCTCACAATGCGGATATTTATTCTCCTCTCGACGTGGTTCCGGTCAAGTTCCAGATTTGCTTCTCAGAAGTCGTTAGTGAACCCTTGACGATTGAGTTAATTAGCGGATATCTATCAGATCCGACGACCACGTGAAAGTTCTCACAGAAATCCGTGAGAACCGTTCTTAGAAGATCAGCTCCCTATATAGTGAGTTGATCCCCTAAGAACGGTTCTCACGAATTCATGTGAGAACTTTCACGTGTGACGTCGGATCTGATAGAGATCTAGTTTTATTTGATTTGATCTATCAGATCCGACGACCCACGTGAAAGTTCTCACAGGAATCCGTGAGAACCGTTCTTAGAAGATCAGCTCCCTATATATATATATATATATATATATATAATATATATATTATATATATATATATATATATATATATATATAGTGAGTTGATCCCCTAAGAACGGTTCTCACGGATTCCTGTGAGAACTTTCACGTGAGCCGTCGGATCTGATAGAGATTATATATATATATATATATATATATATATATATATATATATATATATATATATATGAGAAAAATGTATATCAGCCTGCGGCTGAGAGAACTCTCTCAGCCTGCGGTGACGTGGCTCAATTTGTCACCCCACTAACTTGCGGCCCGCTTTTAGGAAGAAATTAAATTACCAAATACCCCCTTTTCGATAACTTTCCTTATTGTTTATTATTATTTTTCCCCCTTTTTTTGCCGCTCTTTATAGGATTTAGGTTATTGTATATAAATTACTTTTCGCCCTATTTCCTTACCTCTTTTATGAAGATCTAGTTTCTACTTTTCAGCCTGCGATAAAATTTTTTCTGAAAATATAAAATCTTTTCAGATCAATTTTTTCAGCCTGCGATAAAATTCTACTTTATAGTTTAATTTAAACTGCGACCTTAGTCAGAGACTTTGGTCGCTGTGTACATTTAAACTGCGACCTTAGTCAGAGACTTTGGTCGCAGTGTACATGGTTAATTGCGACCAAGGTCGCAGTGTTGTTATTGATAAAGATGGCCAGCAACTGCAATTTAGGGTTGCATTACATGGACTGCGACTTAGGTCGCAGTACGTTAAGTAAGTGTTTCCTTATATTAACATGCATAGCGACCAAGGTCGCAGTGTTGTTTTATTAAGTGTTGTTTTGGATTAAGTCATTTTTTGAATCTAAATGAAAAATGAAAAGTTTGCTGAGGGGACGCGACTTGGAGTCACTCCGAGAGACGCGCCTGTCATAAAGATTTTATAGATCTTTAAACGTCAAGTCTACGTTGTCTACGCGTCGGCTCTGCATTGGGTTTAGGCGTTAATGTCTTTTAATGTCAAACCGGCGCTGGCGGTTGGAGACCATTAAAGCCGACGGTTCTGATTAATGAACCATTAATTATGGTTATTATGGGCTGCCTATAAATAGGGCCCCCCTCTCTCTTTAACAGCCCATAATTAGACTGTTTTATTTTCGAGAGCAATTGCTCTGAGAATTTTCGCCTTCTTCAGAGTCTCTAACAGGGGCCTGCCTCCATGGATGAAGATGACCCTATGGACGAACTTGATCGATGTTCGTCCACAAGGGAAGAAGTCATAGACCTCATCGTCCACAAGGGAAGAAGTCATGGTCCTCGTCGTTCACAAGGGAAGAAGTCATGATCCCTGACGAGGACTTAACCCTCACCAAGATCTCCTCGGATTTGATGCACCAGTCAAGCTTGCTGTACGGGATGGTCAGAGTGGGTATGGCGGCGGGGGATGTGGTGGATATAGTGGTGGGTAGCATACCCTGTGAGGTCTTAAAACTCCTCTCTTACCCCAGAAGTGACATCGAGGAAATTCCATGCTCACTGGATAACCTTCTGGTGGAAGAGATGTTCATAAACGAAGGATCGTATCCCGCCACTATGGAGGGTCAGGTGGAATCGGAGATTCTGCTGCCACCAGACCTCAATAACACCACTGCTCTTAGTCAACAAGGGCTCTTTTTGATGTTTAGTCTTCTTTGTACTGTTGTATTGTAACACTCAATCTTATTGTATAAGAGAGCGTCTTTTGATGTTTAGTCTTATTGTACTGATATATTGTAACACTCAATCTTATTGTATAAGAGAGCGTCTTTTGATGTTTAGTCTTCTTTGTACTGCTGTATTATAACACTCAATCTTATTGCATAAGAGAGCGTTTTGTATCATTTTCACATGCCTGGAGATAAATGCCTGGACATAAATAAAAATCATATTTGTTTTTTTAATAAACTACGACGTTGGTCGCAGTCATGCATTGCAAACAAACAACTTGGATCAGAGACGACACTGCGACCAAGGTCGCATAAGACTACATTGCAAACAGAAACAACTGCGACCAGGGTCGACACTTCGACCAAAGACTGCGACTAAGCAACTTCAGCGGTGACGTGTCACCTCGTCGCAGTGTTGTTGTTGATTAAGACTAAAGACCAGCAGCTGCGACCAAGGTCGCAGATTATTTTTTTAAGACTGCGGCCAGCAACTGCAACCAAGGTCGCAGTGTTGTTGTTGATTAAAAATAAAGACCAGCGATTGCGACCAAGGTCGCAGTGTATTTTATTAAGTCCAAAAACCAGCAACTGCGACCAAGGTCTCTTTGTATTTTATTAAGACTACGGTTAGCAAGTGCGACCAAGGTAGCAATGTTGTTGTTGATTAAGACTAAAGACCAGCAAATGCGACCAAGGTCGCAGTTTATTTATTAAATCTGCGTCCTGCAACTGCGACCAAAGTCGCAACCTATCTATTTTTAAAAATTTATACGGGTGAAGTAATATAATATTAACTGCGTCCATAGTCACAGTATATTCGTATTAGCGTAAAATATTTAAAATGAAGGTTTGTAACAATTGTACAGCATTTCAACCAAGACATAGTAGTAAAAAATGTAATTCACACATTAACCTTAGAAACTGATTTATATATATTTAAAAAAAAATACAAATTTTAAACTTCTAATCCTCGTCATCACCATCGTAATCAGATTCGTCGTCAAGAGTCATGCTTTCGTCTTCTGTATCGCTTTCCGTCTCTTCCTCCTCTTCAGCGACAGTCTCATCTTCGCTTTCTTCCTCTTCATGTTTGTGTTTGGTTCACCAATGAAGTCCCAGAACGGTCGTCTGTATCAAGCTCAGATTCTGACCCGTAGCGAGGCATTGGTTCATAACTATACATCCAATCATCATTAGATGATTGGCTTCTTTCCGGTGAAGACGGTAGAGAAGATATTTTTTTGAGTCTATTGACCGAACAGTGAGAGTAACGTGTTTGAGCAAAATAATTTAGTATGTTTGTAATCCTTTTGCTGATGACCCTTTATATATTTTTAATCCAGAATTCCAAAGGGTTTAAGCTCTCAAACCACGTGAATATCTCCCAAACTTATTTTCTACCTTTTCTCAAAAATTGTGTATACTTCCTAGGTGACTGTTCAGTTATCCAAACAGTTTAAAAGTTAATACACTATAAGTTTAAATTACTTTGAACTCCAAAACAGTACATTATTACGACCATAGTCGCATTGGGAACTGATAAATGATTAACTGCGACCATAAATTGCATCAGTAGTAGGATTGCGACTATGGTCGCAGTGTTTAAGAGCAGCAGTCGCAGTTTGGATATGTAATTAAAAGAGCTTATAAGTTAATATAGTGAGAAAGAGACCTTACAAAAAATAGAATTAAAAGCTTTTAAAAGAAGACAAAATATAATTGAATATCAGAAGATCAGGAAATCCTAATCCTCGTCATTATCCCCATCATAAGCAGATTCATCGTCTTCATTCTTTTGCTCTTCCTCTTCATCACTTATTTCCTCATCATCTTGCTGTTTTTGATGTTTTTTTGTTTCACCGATGAACTCCCAGAATGGATCGTCTCTATCAAGCTCTTCGTCTGACCCTTTGATAGGAAGCGAGCCTACAGCATCAGAGGACATGCTTTCATCAAGCATGTCTCCGTCAAGTGGCAGAGGAATAATGTCTTCTTCACTAACCCACATGAAAACTTCATTATCATCATGAATAGGAGGATCAGTTAATACATTATTTGATGTAGTGAGATAGTCAAAAGGAGTGAAGTCCAGACTGGTATCAGATTCACTAGAATATCTTGAAGACAAAGGACCGTGGGGAACGATTGAAGTTGAAATCTAAGTGTTCAGAGGAAGAAGATGGGGAAGACATGATTCAAGAATGAATTTTTTTTTGGAAGTTTTTGAAATCAATTGAAATAGAAGAGCAAAAATATAGTTTTTAGGTATGAGATAATATATTAGTAACAAGCATTATATAAAGGTGAATATTTGTGGAAGAACATGAATAGTAATAATAATTGTTACAGGTGATGGTTGAGTATGGTAAGAAGTGGTAAAAAAAATATTTAATTGAAGATTTATTGCGGGAGAATCCGAAGAGTTCTTTTTTTCTCCAGAGGTTTAATACATAAAGTACAAATTAACTTTTTATAGAATTGTTTGCCTATACCTTTAGATTACGTATAGTGCACATCTTTCCTTTCTCGAGATTAATATTAGTGCATCTCTTTTTTCCTAGACTGTTGTTGTATCACGGTAGAAAGAATATTAATTACTTCATTTAATTCAGTGTAATTAATATAATAATTTTTATAAGATTTCATATACGCGAATTGATCTCAGGGTCGCATGCCTAATCCACCCTAGTCGCATATTAAAAATCTTTTACATAAGGCATGGGAAAGAAGATTGCGACTTCGGTCGCAGTACTGAAGGAGGTCGCATTGTTGTACGATAGAATGCGACTAGGGTCGCAGACGTTATATAAAGAAGTTTTGTTATACTTTGAGTGCGACTAGTGACTGCGACTGTGTCGCAGTTGTTATATTGTATAAGTCTGCGACCATGGCAGTTGTTATATTGATCCATTTTTTTAATTATTTTTTTTTGGATGTATTAAAATTACGAATTTTATAACTGTAGATATATTCAACTGAAATTTTATTTGTTCATGAATTTATTCCAGTTTAGAATTAAAAAAGGGTATTTTGGTCAATTTATTTCACGATTGTTTAGGCGGGATTTTTTTGATTTTTTTGGCGCCAACACACTGCGGCCGATGTGTGGCATATATTCAGCCACGTCCCGCCGGCTGAGAAACTATCTCAGCCTGTAGGCTGAGGTACAGTAACCCCTATATATATATATATATATATATTATATATATATATATATATATATATATATATATATATATATATATATATATATATATATATATATATATGGGTTACTGTACCTCAGCCGACATCTGACAGAGTTTCTCAACCGGCGGTGACGTGGCCGAATATATGCCACATATCAGTCGCTGAGTGTAGGCGTCAAATAAATCAAAAAAATCCCGCCTAAAGAATCGTCATTCAAATTGACAAAAATACCCTTTTTTATTTCTAAACTAGCAAAAACTCATCCACAATAAAAATTTTCCTAAAATATTTGTAATTTACAGAGAATTTTCTGTTGAATATATCTACAGTTATCAAATTCCTAATTCTACTACATCGAAATTATAATGGAAAAAATAGTTCAAGATAATGAGAAATAAACAACAGTTGTGAAAAGTAAAAAATAAGTGTGAAACATAAAAAAACTGTTTATATAATTTTTTATTATTTTATTTCGTGTTATTTCTGTTCATATAGGTTTAATAAAAGAAGCTGAAATGAATAGAAAAAAATGAAATTTAATGTGGGGCAGCCGTGTATTATTTTTTCTATTACAAATGTACAGTGTAAAAAATAATGAAATATAATGGTTAATTATTTTGCAGATATTTTATAAATCAGATATTCCCGTAACTGCCACAATATTTGCAGATTGGATGGATAATATTCCATCCAATTTTAAATGAAGTGCGACTATAGTTGGTCAAGGTACTAAAAAAATTGATTTATTCTTAATGTATATTATAAATTGGATCCAGGTCGCAGTACACATACATTCAAAATTATAATCAAAAAATATATATAACTTTCAATTTTATATCACGACTGCGACCCTAATCACATTCCTTATTCGCATAGAAATAACAGATGAGACATGCTATCGTTCGGCACTGCGACCACAGTCGCTGTCTTTTTTTTGCATGCCTTATGTAACAGAATTTTGATCTTTTTCAAAGTATGCGATCATAGTCGCAGTCACAGTACAAATTTTCGATCACCGTGACCATGGTCGCAGACTTAATATAATATGACTTTCAATTTTATATCATGACTGCGACCCTAGCCGCATAGAAATAACAGACGAAACATGCTATCGTTCATACTGCGACCACAGTCGCTGTCATTTTTCGCATGCTTTATGTAACAGAATTTTTATCGTTTTACAAAGTAGATTAGCCCTGCGACTGTGAGATCAGTCCGTCCGCGTATATCACATCTTATAAAAGACTAATATTAATTACTCTGAATTAATTGAAGTAATTAATATTCTATCTACTGTGATACAATAACAGTCTCGAAAAAAGACATGCACTAATATTAATCTCGATAAAGGAAAGATGTGCACCAAACGTAATCTAAATATTTAGAAAAAATATTCTATAAAAAGATAATTTTTAGTTCACATAATAAACCTCTAGAAAAAAAGAAACTCTTCGGATTCTTTCGCCATAACTGCTTCAATTAAATATTTAATTTTTTTTACCACTTCTTCGAACACTCAACCGTCACCTATAACAATTATTATTACTATTCATATTGTTTCACATTATTGACCTTTTTATAGTGTTTGTAACTAATATATTATCTCATATCTAAAAACGATATTTGTGCTCTTCGTTTTAAATTTGATTTCAAAACTTTCAGAAAATAATGTCTTCCCTATCTTCTTCCTCTGAACACTCAGATTTCAACTTCAATCATTCTCCCACCGGCCCTCTTTCTTCAGGGTATTCTAGTGAATCTGATAGCAGTCTGAACTTCACTCCTTTTGACTATCTCACTACATTAAATAATATTTTATCTGCTCCTCCTCTTCATGAGGATGATGAAGTTTTCATGGGGCTTAGTGAGGAGGAACTTATTCCTCTGCCACTTTACAGAGATATGCATGATGAAAGCATGTCCTCTGATGCTGGAGGCTCGCTTTCTTTGAGCATATCTTTTACAGGTTCTTCTCGACACGGATCGGAAAAAGAGTTTGATAAATACGATCCATTCTGGAGTTTATCGATGAATCAAAGTACCCTAAAAAAGAGGAAGAAACTGAGGAGTACTGCGAGCCGGATGACGAGGGAGAAGATGAGGAAATAAATGATGAACAGGAAGACGAGGAGAATGAAAATGACGAATCTGCTTATGATGGTGATGACGACGAGGATTAGGATTTCCTGATTTTCTGATATTCAATGTTATTTTGTCTTCTTTTAAGAGCTTTTAATGCTCTTTTTTTATAAGGTCTCTTTCTGACCATATTATATTATAAATAAAATTTACTTCTATCTGTAAAATAATCTTTCATCTTTTTAAATACATATAAAGTATGCCGTATAGTTATTATTTCTGCATCTTATCTGCGATAATGACACAGTACTCAGATAATAATTACATATGAAACTGCGATCACGGTCGCTGTCCAGTCATAAATAGTTTAATCTCTTTGCATTTAATAAAGTTAATAACAGTGACCATGGTCGTAGTCCAAAATTAAACTATATAGCAGATGATACTGCGAACATAATCGCAATCCTCTTAAATCAGTATATTTCACTGTATATCACAATTATAAAAATGCGACTGTTGTCCTTCAGCACTGCGACTTCTTGTTCGCATGTAACATATAAAAAAAAATTTCATAGTTTATAGGCGGCTGAGACAGCAGTCATAGTGAAGAACAAATATATAAAATCATACGCAAACTGCGACTATAGTATCAGTCCTTAGTCACCGTTATTACATTTAACCTAGCAAAAAAATTCATCCACAAACTGTCGTAAAAACTGCGACCATACTCGCAGTCCTTGATCGCATGCAGTATGTAAAAAAAAAATAGTTTATAGGCGGCTGAGACAACAGTCACAGTGAAGAACAAATATATAAAATAATACGCAACCTGCGACTATAGTATCAGTTCTTAGTCACCGTTATTACATTTAAACTAGCAAAAAAATTATCCACGACATGCTGTCATTAAGCACTGCGATCATGTCGTAGTCCTTATTCACATGCAATATGTAAAAAAATAATAATAATAATTTATACGTTAAATGCGAACAAGTAAACTGCGACTTTAAATCAGTAAAATTCCTAGAGATCATATCATAACAATTTACAAATTAAATAATTGTAGACTGCAACAAAGGGTGCTTTTAAACTACTGAGAAATTATTTTATTGACCACTACAAGCTTAGGCGCATTCCTAAAATATATAATATCTGCGTAATTTTTTTTAAAACTATTGAGAAATTATTTTATTGACCACTACGAGCTTAAGCGCATTCCTAAAATATATATATTTGCGCAAAAAAAAGATTTAATAAAGAAGCATTCAAATTTGTTTCGTGATTTAATGAAGTTGCACTTGAAGAGACATGATTCATATTCAGTTGGTCACAATTTGGTTGTAATTATAAAAGATAATTGTGACAATATTGACTAACATCAGAAATAAAAAATAATACTATACAGATCCGCTATCTTTTACCGTAGGGGCATTTAGTAATTTCAACTGTTTCAGTAGGCGGGCCGTCCTTCCTAGTGTGGCTAATAATGTGCCACGTCATCGCAGGCTGAGAGGGACTCTCAACTGTCGGCTGATATACATATTTTGATATATATATATATCTCAACTGTCGGCTGATATACATATTTTGATATATATATATATATATATATATATATATATATATATATATATATATATATATATATATATATATATATATATGAGAGAAATGTAAATCAGCTGACACAGGAGGCAACTCCTCTATGTCGCACTCAAAAATCATATTTCCCGAATGAATTTTCAAGATCCGACCACACGTTATCATCTTCATATTCTATGATATTACATATAAAAATCAAGTGTTTGAAGTTTGTTTACTACATTTTTTTGGGTTCAAACATTAACGGTTTTTACAATAGAACAAAATAGAACGTTTAGATCAATGAGTAAACGAACTTCAAATCACTTGATTTTTTTTATGTGTATATCTTAGAATATGAAGATGATAATGTACGGTCGGATCTTGAAAATTCATTCGGGAAATATGATTTTTGACATAGGAGGAGTTTGCCTCCTGTATCAGTTGATTTACATTTCTATATATATATATATATATATATATATATATATATATATATATATATATATATATATATATATATATATATATAGGGAGCTGGTCCTCTAAGAACGGTTCTCACGAATTTCTGTGAGAACTTTCACGTGGGTCGTCGGATCTGATAGATCAAATCAAATAAACTAGATCTCTATCAGATCCGACGGCCTACGTGAAAGTTCTCACATGAATTCGTGAGAACCGTTCTTAGGAGATCAACTCACTATATATATATATATATATATATATATATATATATATATATATATATATATATATATATATATATATATATATAGAAAGAGAGAGAGAGAGACTACTCTAAATTGAATTTCTTTAATTGCTCAGAACAAGGTGTGCATGTTTCTCTCCTTGTCCAAGGACTCCGTGTTTCATGGACAAGTTTCACTGCATCAGTGGTGAAGGTATAAGTTCTTAACTGGTAGGGAAAAAAGTATACTATCGATAGATAGTATTATAAAATAAACAAAAAAATGCACATTATAAGGCATATCAAAAATATCTTATAAATTTATTAGTTTCAATAAGATAATTGTTAAAAATATTATTGCATTTACTAATAAAATTTCGTTTCAAAATAAGATAACAATTGAAAGTTTCTAGATTTTCAAATTTTAATACAATTAAATAGAATAAAATAAAAAATATGCATATTTTGATATTTTTTGTCACGAGCGAGCGGAAGGTTGATCCTCACCACAAGCCAGATTGAAAAATGTGGGTAAAATGCATGTAAGTAAAGCACAACATACACAAAAGGAGAAACAAGATTTTAACGTGGAATTTCTTACCTGGGAGAATCACTGGAGGGATGAGAAACTTCACAATAATTCTCTGGTGAAAGGAAGTACAGGATTTGGAAGGATTGTACAAAGTTCGGATTTTCAGCGTTCGACCCTTTCCTCATTAGGGGAAGAGGTCTATTTATTTGTCACTGGGCTATTGGACTGGTTGCAGAATTGTGGGTGAGATCTCCACATTTCTCACATTGTAACGACAATAATCAGTGGTGATAATTTGTTGGAATTGCATATTGAGGAATCTTCCACTATTCATAACCGTCCGTACTAAGGGTCATTACACTTTATGAATGTGAAAGAAGATCGGGATGCATGTTCAAGTCTGAACCAGCATAGAAAATAGAAGTTCTGAAAACGTGCTAGGTTGTTCAATATTACCGCTATAGCAAGTGACTATGCGGTCGTGATCTACAAGGAGGGACTACAACAAAAGTTTTTAATAAGTCTTTTTAAGTTATTAATACCCGTTAAAACGTGAAAACTAAGCTAAGAAAACGAAAAGAGAAAGAATGAAGAAGTGCGCTTCTAGACTAGGACAGAAAGAAATGAAAAATGAAGAATACTTACCTCTTTTGTTTATTCATATCTTTAATCATTTGCGAACATTTACCTCAGAGTAAAGTAAAGTAAAACAAGAGAAGAAATAACATAAAACGGCGATCTACTAAATTGAGTAATAACGAAGAAAATGATGAATTACATTAACTGTCATTTTCAATACAACTCTCTCTGAAGAAGATTATATTCAGTGTCACTCTAAATACAATTCTTCTTCTCCTTCTCTCATGAAACTCTCTCTAACCTAAGCTGTAAAGAAATCATAAAATTACATTTAAAAAGAAAAAAATCTAAGCTAAACTAGAACAAAAACCTAAACTTAACTCTCTGTTGGAGTGGTACTCGTCTTTCTACAATTTATGCAGTATTTATAGCCAAAATGAAGAGGGAGAGAGAGTATAAAGATAGGGGGAGTAAAGCCTCCCCCAACCACCAGCATGGTCCATTGACCTTTAGCACGCTCTGTCTTCAATTGGATTTTCAGTTTTGAGCTTTGGATTTGGCGATATCTCTGTTGATCTTCAGTTAATCAAATATATTTATAAAATTTCAAATTTAACCGATTTTTATTTGGTGTTATCTTTTCTGATCTGCGCTTATCTCTTTAAATCTTCTATCTAAATCCTTGATTTGGATTTAATCTAAATTTAAATCAGAATTAATGTGGGCTTTTGGGCTCGTTCCTTTTCTATCTCCATTAGTAAAGGCCGGCACATTATTTAGACAAAAATAAAATTAAATAGTAGAGTTTATTATAAAATAAATATGAAACTATGACAACAAATATGTAATATTTGTTAATAATCACACCATCACACCTATCTTTTGCTCGTCCTCGAGCAAAACAAATAAAAGCAAAATAGAGAAATCTAATCTAACTCACTTTCGTAGGAATCACGATTGCACTTAGCACGTGCAATCAACCGTTAAATCACTAGGTTACCTCTCGAGGAAGAGTTTTGTCTCGTGAAGGTTTTCAGTGAATTACACCCACAAAATATATAAAGAAAGAGAAATAAAGTGTAAGTATTTTGAAAATGCATTTTGAAATGGTATTTGAAGTATTCTTGCAAAAATTCAAGTAATCTATAAGTCATAAGAATACAAAACCATTCATTCCTAAACTTATTCTCTATTCAAAAACTTGTTATTAATCAAGGCAAGGATTAAAACTGTATTTTTCATCTAGCCTATTATTTTACCCTAAGTCATATGCACCTTTGTGACCATGAATATTTGACTAAAGATTCTTCAACTCTAACTCTTATGTCTTATTTTTACACATTATGATGGCAATATGCCTTAGTTCATTAGGCTTGTTAATTCGCCCATGTAACAAACCTTTAGTCTGTGACTCCTAAACCAGACGGTTTTAGGCACCGAGTGAGAAAACACCTCAAAGACTTAAGAATTCGAGTAAATAAGGCCACAGAATTAAGAGTTTTTATTTATAATATGGACCACTTTTAGACGTGAATATTTATGCTTTATGAGGCACAAATACCCAGCTTAGTCAGAGAATTTTTTTATATATTTATATATATTTTGTTTTTTTCTCATTTTAAGGCATAAGAATCTTTTGTCATTGAACCCTAAGTGTGACGTGTATAAAGTATGCATATTTCATCAAGGTAAGAATAAAGACCAAACTACTTTTTCAAATTTTCTTCCTAACCCCAAAATCAAATAAATAATCTTATTTTAACCAGCTATAAGAAATCCTTATTATGATTCTCTTATTCCTTAAAACTAACTTAATTTCTTACAAAAAATAGGTCAAATATTGTTTCTCTTTTCATAAAGTTTTTAAAAGAAAAGAGAGTATTATTTTATATAAAAGAAAATCTATGTTATGTTAGAACTCTCCCCCACATCTATCTCATGCATTGTCCTCAATGTATGAATGAATGCATTTATGCATGAAAAAGAAGAAAGAGAAGAAAAAATGTTATCTCAAGATGGTGGTTCCGGTGGTGGTCTGATTGGGCCATTGCTGCTCGATCTAAGTAATGTGAAGTTTTAAGGAACCCACCTTTTATAACCTCTTTCCTATTTATATTTTTATTATCCCCAAATTGAATAGGATGATACATGATCCTAACATTAAAATCATTCATGTTATATGACCAATCTTGGAATATCATCTCGGAATCATTATGGTCTATATCTTGATCCAACAATAGAATGTGACTTGGTGGAATGATTAACTTGTTGGCCCAAAGGCCTTCCACTCTAGTTTTGATGATGATTAACTCATGTAGTTATGTATACTAATAATCTTGTGATTTTAGTTTTAGATCATTAACCAAGATATTAGTTGGTGATTAGCTTCAACAAGATGATTTGAAAGCTTTCACATAGTGATTCAAGAGCCCGAGCGACAAGATCATATATAGCACTCATTGGAGTCAAGCTCGGTGGATCACGAAGTTTTGGTTCAAGTCGGCTTGGAGACGGCGCTCTACAAGAAGACATCAGTACCTAGTTTAGTTTGAGTTTTAGATCCATTTGCAAAGATTAAAATAGTATGATATGCTCAAGTTCACAACACACACCTTTCATGTTTCTGTTTTGGTTTTCGGTTTGATTGGTTTAACCGATCTTGGTTTTCATGAATAGATATATTCAAAACAATTTACATGGTTTAATGTATATTAGATTTGTTCTATATACATGCATGCTTCAACTTCTTAGACAAACTTACTTTGATAGTCTATTTCATGAGTTTAGTGTTTTGGTATTTTTAACAAAACATATTTCGGATTAAAGTCAAAAACATGGATATGTATATGTTTCTTGTATATTGGATTTCCATCCATATGCAACATGCTACAAAGTGTTTAAATATCATGTTTTTGTATTTGGATGAGTTTTGGACAAAATGTATTTTCAATTCAAAAATTCAAGTTTTAGAAAATACAGTTTTTGATTTTTGGTAAAAATGATAAGACATAAAAATGTTTCAAAATGTTTGTTATTTGTGATGAAATTTTTGTCACAAGTTTATATTTCAAAATAAAATAATAAAACTATATTTTGTGTATTTTTAGAAGATTTATGAGAATTTTTAGGATTAAAAATAACATGTTTTTCTGACCAGAACTGCCTCTGCCAGGCTAGGTCGGTCGACCGGACGGTCGACCGTACCAAGAAGCCGGTCGCCCGTAGCGGTCGACTGATGTGCATGGATACATGCACGCTGCTGCCCAATAGGCCGGTTGACTGCACGGTCGACCGACTGAGAGCAGGTTGCTCTCGGGTTGTGCACGGTCGACCGAGCGGTCGACCGGCCAGAGAGCCGTTGCTCTCTGGTTCTGGGGACGGTCGACCGCCCGGTCGACCGGTAGCTGCCAGCGGTCAAATATGACCATTAGACGATCGACCGACCGGTCGACCGGTGGTTCATTTTTGGCAGGATCTGCTGCCAACGGCTAGTTTTGTAAATGGGCTATAAATACCCCATTGGAAAGAGGTTTTCTCTAAGAATTTTTGGACGAATTTTCTGAGCTTTCTCTAGTGTTTTCACAGCAATCAAAAGAAGCTTTTGAGCTTTAAATTGAACAATCTATTTGGTGTTTTTGCTAGGGTTTGAAAAATCAAAGAAAAGGGTTTTTGGGAAAAGTGTTTGATTCAACTTCTTCATCTTGCTTTCTAGTTTTTCCCCAGGATTTTCTTTGAGTTTTTGATTTTCATTCCTTTGGTTTTCTCCACACTTGAGCTACATCTACTATCTCATTCTATAGGATCCTTGTGTGAGAAAGAAATTGTTTGTGGTTGTTTGTTAGACCACCAAGTTGTAAACCCCAAATTTGCTTGGCTTTGTGCCTTTCCCTCATTGTGTTGAGGAGGTTGTGCAAGTGGGTTGTATCCCTCAAGTTGTGAGGTGATCCTTGTGTTGCTTTGTGCTAATCCCTCAAGTTGTGAGGTGATTATTTGTTGGCTTGGTGTTGTGCCTCAAGGAGGAGGTTGTGTTTGTAAAGAGAGGAGTTGGGTACTCCTTGTAATTGTTATTGCCCCAATCCTCGGTGGAGGTTCCCTTTGTGGGAGTCCTTTGTGGACGAGCTAGTGGAGTTGAAATCCTTCTGTGTGAAGGCGGGGATGTAGAGCTGGGTGCTCGAACCTCGAAACATATCTTGTTGTTTGCGCTTGATCCCTTGGCTCTTACTCTCTCTCTCTATATTTTGCCTTGCATCAATCCATATTGTTCATTCATAATTATTTGCTTGGCTTGTTTGAGTGTGAATCTCTTATTAATTGCAATTAGTTTTTAAATTCCGCATTAAGTTCATTAGATTAGCATTATTACCTATTCACCCCCCTCTAGGTGATTTTCAATTGGTATCAGAGCCTACGCTCCTGATATTAGGTTTAACCACCTAAGAGTGAGATCTTGGTTTGCTAATCTTCTTTTGCATTTTTCATTTGCACACATTTAGTTTGCACTCATGGATAGCCCTCCTATGTTTGATTTTTCTAGACATGATTTTTAGAAGGCCAAGATGAGTAGTCATTTAAAAAGCTTAGGACATCTAGTTTATCAAGCCACTACTCAAGAATCCTACCCTAATGCTAGCAAGCATAAAAAGGCAAATGCATTAGCACTTAAGACACTTAGAGCATCTCTTAATGAAGATCTTTTACATGTGTTTGCTCATTATGACTCGGCTTTTGCAGTTTAGAGCATATTGACTTCTCCCGAGCTACCAAGGATTATCAACAAATTGAGAAGATCTAGGAGAGACAAGTCCGACGAGCATTGCCTCATGGTCCAAGGGAAAGACTCCCTTGAGGTACAATCGGATTCTCAACTAGATGATAGCTCTAGTTTATATTGCTATGGGTGTTTTGAAGTTCAAAATTTAAATGTAGAACTTGCCTCTAAGCTTGAAAATTTTGTGGAAAAATATGACCTTTTGAAAAAGAAACATTTTGAATTAAAAGAAGAAATGAAGGATTTGTGCTCAACTTTTGAATTGGTTTTGCAAGAGAAGGAAGAGATTATTAGTGAACGTGACTCACTAAGATCTCAACTAGACCTTGCCCTAAAAGAGATTGATGTTTTGAAAAGCAAAATGATTGTGATGATATTGTGAAAAGCAATGAGGTTTTATCTTCAAAATTAGATTGTGTTTTAAAAGATAACCTTACTTTGAAAAATAAAATTGATTTCATTACAAAAGAATTGGATTTTATTTTAAAGAAAAATGAATCTTTAAAAATTAATATAGATTCACATGTTTGCCATACTAGTGTAGCTTCACCAAGCACATTTATTGCATGCTCCACTTTATCTTCTTCTATTGAAAATGATATAAATGTTTTGAAGAAAAGTGTAGATTGTCTGGGCTCCACTTTGAGCCAATGTACTTTAAATCATACACGCTTGGAAACCTTGGTTCGCAAAGAACAAGGTCCATCTTTGCATGTACACCCATCACGGCATACACATGCTTCCCACGGTCACCACCATCACATGTGTGCTCATGTGTACACTTGTACACATTGTGGTCGAAAAGGCCACCTTGCTAGATTTTGCTATGATCGTTTACATATTGAAAATTTAGCAAATAATCTAGTTTGGGTTAGGAGAGATACTAACCCCTATGGACCTAAAAGGAAATGGGTACCAAAGATCACCCCTAAATTTTTTGATATAGGTGTGGGCTCTCGCATCACGTGAGAGTGGCGGTGCCTTGAAGTGGATGCGTTCCATGCTTAAAGAAAACAATTTGGATGCATCACTTTCAAGGGGAGTTTGGTGGAGAGGACCACCATTGGTTTGGAGAACTAGAGAGGTGCCTTCATCGGTTTTGGTATCAATCTCTAACTCCTATTTATATTTGCATGCTTATTATGCTTTTCATATAGTTGATTTATAGCATGTCATGTTTTAAAGCTCATTATGATTATGCCATGTGATTTAGATTAGTGATATACATGTTTAGTTATTTGAGACACCCATGGACCTATCTTTGTGTTCTCACTTTGTTTTTAAACTAATATGTATGTCCTAAATCTAATGCACATGCATACACATAATGATCATATGTGTGTTTATGATTTTTGTTTTGTTTTGATGTTTTGATTAGTATGTTAAATGCCATGATTCTTAGATCATTGACATGCATGTATAGCTTTTGAGATCACCCATGTTTATATGGACCCATATGTTGTGTTCTCACCATTGTTTAGCTATTGTATATATCATAGGTCTAATAGCATGTGGATTTACACAATGATCATTTTTATGATTATCATGTTGATTTATGTTTAGTTTTATGCCTCATGTTTTGAATATACGTTTAGATGTTAGTTTTCATTAAGACTAGAATTTATACTTGTACATGTAGTGGGCCACAAATAAATCTTTATATATGTTTGTGCTTGGATGCTTATTTGTACCGATTAGATGTTCTAGTATAGTCTAGTTTTGATAATTCATGCATTCTAACTTGTATTCCCTATTTTGGACATGTTTTATGATCATGTGTTTCCGCTTCATGTATATGTCTACTTTGCCAAACTTTAAGATATACATGTATACCCCTTGAGTCATTTGCTTTTCATGCAAATCTTTATATATAGACTCAATTGTGTTTAGGGATATGTATGTATACTTTTTGTGTTAACAAAACATACATATGCCTTGAAGTATAATTTGTTTTATTAAAAATTTTAAATTTTCATGTTTCATGTTTAAAGGAATTTAAATCGAGCTTAATTGAATATTTTCATGATGATATGTGTCACATAACACTTGTTCACTCACTTTATTAGGTTTCTCATGACTTTGTTTTCATGAGTATGATATGGGCTTTATGGATTTTGAGTGTTTATTGATCTTGTGAATTACATGTGTTTCATGAAAAACAATTTTGTCTTATTCCTTACTTGAAGGATTTCGTACTAGTTAACAAATTTTTTCATAACTAGTTCGTGTTCATCGCTTTGGTAGAGTTTTTCAAACAAACTATATTTTCTAATCTATTTTTGAAAACCCTACCTTCTAAGGGCGGTTGGTTGGGAGACCATGCCATGTATGAAAGATCACCTAGAGGGGGGTGAATAGGTGATTATGCTAATCTAATGAACTCAATGCGGAATTTAAAAACTTAATGCAATACACTCAAGTGCAATCAACAAATGATGCACACACAACCAAGCCAAGCAATTATGAATGCACAATATGAATAGTTGCAAGACACAAAGTAAAGAAAGAGATAGAGAGAGAGTCAATGGATCAAGCGCAAACAGCAACATATGTTACGAGGTTCGAGCACCCAGCTCTACATCCCCGCCTTCGACACACGAAGGATTTCTAATCCACTAGCTAGTCCACAAAGAACTCTCATAAAGAGTACCCAACTCCTCTCTTTACAACCACAACTTCCTCCTTGAGGCAAGCTCCAATCCAACAAAACAATCACCTCACAACTCGAGGGATTAGCACAAAGCAAACACAAGGATCACCTCACAACTTGAGGGATACAACCCAAGGCACAAAGCCAAACAAAGATTGGGTTTTTAACTTGGTGTTCTAAACAACAATCACAAACAATCTCTTTCTCCCACACAAAGATCCTATAGAATAAGAAAGTAGATGTTGCTCAAGTGTGGAGAAACCAATGGAATGGAAATCAAAATCATAAAGAAAATCCTTGGGAAAAACTGAAACCAAGATATAGAAGATAAATCAAAACTATTTTTCCCAAAAACCCTTTTCTTTGAATTTCCAAACCCTAGCAAAAACACCAAATAGATTGTTCAATTTGAATCCAAAAACTTCTTTTGATTGCTGTGAAAACACTAGAGTGTAGGGAAAAATTCGCACTAAAAATCTTAGAGAAAAACTCTTTCCAATGGGGTATTTATAGCCCCCAGAAAAATATAGCCGTTGGCAGCAGAAAATGCCAGAAATGTACTGCCGGTCGACCGGCCGGTCGACCGTCCAACGGTCAAATTTTGCCCATTGCCAGCTACTGGTCGACCGCCCGGTCGACCCAAACAAACAGAAAGCTCTGCTCTCAGACCCGGTCGACCCGGACGGTCGACCGTCCTAACATGCACAGATCTGTGCACGTCGGTCGCCGACCCGGTCGACCGACTTCAGCCAAGTCGACTTGGTCAGAAGACTAGTCGACTGGTTGAAGCCTGGAACAGAAAACTAAGTTAGAAACATGTTTAAAAATTCTTTTATCTTTTCTAAAAATCACCAAAATAGTTTTATCATTTTATATTGATATATAAACATGTGGTAAAAAGTTTAGCTCAATTTATCAATCAATATGAACTATTTTTGTGTCTTATCATTTTTACCAAAAACCAAAAACTGTATTTTCTAAAACTTGGATTTTGAATAGAAAATACGTTTTGTCCAAAACTATTTCAAATACAAAAACATGATATTTAAACTCTTTGAAGATGATGCATATGGATAGAAATCCAATATACATGAAACATATATATATCCATGTTTTTGTCAATAATTCCAAAATATGTTTTGTCAAAAAAACCAAAACATAAAACACATGAATATAAGTAAGTCAAAACTAAGTTTGTCTAGGAAATTAAAACATGCATGTATATAGAACAAATCATATATACATTAAACCATGTAAACTTGTTTTGATCTATCTATTCATGAACACCAAGATCGGTTAAACCTAAAACCGAAAAACCGAAAACCAATATTCAAAACATGAAACGTGTGTGTTGTGAACTTGAGCATTATCATACTATTCTAATCTTTACAATTTGAATCTAAACAAAAAACTAAACTATGGTACCGATGTCTTCTTGTAGAGCGCAATCTCCAAGCCGACTCGATCCAAAAACTCCTTGATCCACCGAGCAAGTGCTATATATGATCTTTGACGCTCGGGCTCTTGAATCAACATGTGAAAGCCCAAATCATCTTGTTGAAGCTAATCACCTACTAATAACTTGATTAATGATCTGAAACTAAAATCACAAGATTATTAGTATACATAACTACATGAGTTAATCATCATCAAAACTAGGGTGGAAGGCCTTTGGGGCAACAATCTCCCCCTTTTTGATGATGACAAAACTCATGGAGTTATATATGCATGGATTAAAGTTAAGCTTCAAAGAAGCTCCCCCTTAACTCATGCATAACCAAATAAACATAATGAATATGCAATGAAGGCTCTTAAACATGAATCATGAAACATGCATATCTATGCATAAACAATAAAGGGTTCTAGATACCAATGAAATGTTCAAAAACAAAACATGCTCTAGATACCAGTTACAAAACATGCTCTAGATATCAATTAAAATTAAACTAAATTAAACTTAATATATGCAAAACATAAACATGCATATATAAACTCAAGATCTTTCTCCCCCTTTTTGTTAATCATCAACAAAGGGGTAAAAATCAAAACAAAACAAAATCTTCTCTCTTTTTAATACAAGGAATCAATCTTCAATAAGGGGTAAAAGCAAACCAAATCAATTGAAAAATCAATAAATATTTCTCCCCCTTTTTGTTTGAAACAATGAATCAATAAAAAATAATATTTTCCCCCTTTTTGTCTAAAACAAAAACAAAGTCAATAAGGGGTGACAATCAATTAGGATATCAATTGAAAATATGTCAATGAAGCATCTTGATACCAATTGAAAATAAACAAAGATCAATACATGTTATATGCTATATACATTCATGAAGAGGAAGACGCTAAGTTAGCTTCCCTTCACATATGCATTACATGAAGGAGGGATGTTAAGCCCTAATTCACATAACACACATCATGTAATGCATAAGAGGAGATGTGAAGCTCCCCTTACACACGTGTACCACATAAAGAAGAGATGTTAAGCTTTTTCAATACAAGATACACTCATCATGAATCTATATGTAGAAGAGATGTTAAGCTCTCCTTGCATATTGTCAATATAAATCAAAACTTTTGTATTTTTCTTTAAAAAAGTTTAGATACCAATTTAAAACACAAGACATCTTGATATCAAAAGATAGTATTTTTCTTTTTAAAGTCATATAAACAATTGAAATGACTATTTTCTATCATAAAGGAAACAAACAAAAAATTATTGATACCAATTTTAAACAAAAACACATGAAAAATCTTGATACCAATAAATTTTGAATGCCTAACCAAAAGTTTTGATACCAATTGTAAATATTTTCATTTTGAACATATGATACCAATTTGAAATTCTCAATCATAAAGTAAGGGAGTGAGAATCAAATACCAATTGAAAAATCACCAATTGAAAGACAAAATCAAATTTTCTCCCCCTTTATGAGATACAAACTAAAACAATGTTCACTTTTATTTTAACAAGCCTATGCATTATTTTTTAAAAAAAAATTGAAACAAACATATATATGTATGAAAATAGATACCAATAGAAATTGATATTCTTGAAATAGAAAGCATACATACATACAAAATATATGAGTATACAAGAAATGTCAAGACTGATACCAATTGAAAGAATTCAATGATACCAATTGAAATAACAATAATATCAAATGTATATCTCATATTATCTAGCCTCCCAATCATGGTTCAAGTTTTAAATGATTTTCATGTTAAAGCATACATGAACATGATCTCCCATCCATCCTCCCATTGAAGGTAGGGGTTTTCAAAAATAGGTTTGAAAATATAATTTGTTTGAAAATCTCTACCATAGTGAAGAATACGAACTAGTTATAGGAAAAACTTTTAAAACTAGTACGAAATCCTTCAAGTAAGGAATAAAACAAAATTGTTTTTCATGAACACATGTAAATCACATGATCACTAAACACTCAAAATCCAAAAAGTCCATATCATAGTCTCATGAAAACAAATCATGAGTAAACTAATAAAGTGAGTGTACAAGTATAATGTGACACATATCAACATGAAAATATTCAATTAGGCTTATATGAAATTCCTTGAAAACATGAAATTCATCTAAGATGTGAAATCACCAATTGAAATCATCTTAAAAACATGAAATTCATTATAAATGTGAAATCACCTAGCAAACATGAAATTCATCCAAACAATTTAAACTTCAAGGCATATGTATGTCATGTACGAACTAAAGTATACATACATATCCTAAACACAATGAGACCACAAAAGTATATGCATGAAGGCACGTGGCTCAAGGATGTATATGTATAAATGATAGTTTGGACAAGATGGACATATACATGAAGTTAAAACAAAATAAGTAAAATGATGAATACAAGTCAAATGCAAGAATCATCAAAATTAGACTATACTAGTACATTTAATGGGTACAAACAAGCATCCAAGCACAAACATATATAAAGATTTATTTGTGTCCCACTACATGTACAAGTATAAATTCTAGTCTTAATGAAAACTAACATCTAAACAAGTAATCAAATCATTAAGCATAAAACGACATATAAATCCACATGATAGACATAAAAATGATCATGAAGAAAATCCACATGCTATTAGAATCAAGAAATACATGATAGTCTATAAACATCAAAACATGTGGCAAAAACAGAAATCATACAACACATCACCATTGTTTAGCTATTACAACACATGTTATTTATCAAAACATGAATCTTTAAAACAAAAATCATACAATCATAAACATCCAAATGGTCATAATGCATATGCATGTGCATTAGATCTAGGGCATACATGTTAGTTTAAACAAGGTGAGAACACTAAATATAGATCCATATAAAACATGGGTGCTCAAGTAACTAAACATGTATAACACTAATCTAATCAACATGACATAAGCATAATGAACAATAAACCATGACATATTATAAATAGATAAACAAGATAAGCATGCAAATAAAAATAGGAGTTAGAGAATGATACCAAAACCGATGAAGGTGCATCTCTAGTTCTCCAAACCACGGTGGTTCTCCCACCAAATCTCCTTGAGAGTGAAGCATCCAAATGGTTCTCTTTTAAGCTTAGAACGCATCCACCTCAAGGCACCAATACTCTCACGTGATGCGAGAGCTCCCACCTACATCAAAAGTCAAGGAGGTGGTTCTTGGTACCCATTTCCTTATGGGTCCACGGGGGTTAGTATCTTTTCTAACCCAAACAAGATTAGTTGCTAAATTTTCATGATAAACACGATCATAACAAAATCTAGCAAGGTGACCTTTTCGGCCACAATGTGTACATGTGTACACATGAGCATACATGTAATGGTGGTGACCGTGGGAAGCATGTGTATGCCGTGTAGGGTGTGCATGCAAAGAAGTACCTTGTTTCTTGCGAACCAAGGTTTCCAAACGTGAATGATTTAATGTGCATTGGCTCAAAGTGGAGCGCAAACATTTAACACTTTTCTTCAAAATATTTATATCATTTTCAATAGTGGAAGATAAAGTGGAGCATGCAATAGGTGTGCAAGAAGAAGAAGAAGCTATACTAGCATGGCACACATGAGAATCAATTTCAATTTTCAAAGATTCATTTTTCTTCAAAACCAAATCCAATTCTTTTGTAATAGAATCAATTTTATTTTTCAAACAAGGTTATCTTTTAAAACAAAATCCAATTTAGAAGATAAAACCTCATTGTTTTTCACAACATCATTACAATCATTTTGTTTTTCAAAATCTCAATCTCATCAAGGGCAAGGTCTAGTTGAGATCTTAGTGAGTCACGTTCACTAGTGATCTCTTCCTTTTCTTGCAAAACCAATTCAAAATTAGAACACAAATCCTTTAATTCATTTTTCAAAACAAGGTTGTCCTCTTTCAAAAGATTGTGTTTTTTCAATAAATTTTCAAGCTTTTGAGCAAGTTTCAAATTTAAAGTTTGAACTTCAAAACAACCATGGCAATAGGAACTAGAGCTATCATCTAATTGAGAATCCGATTGTACCTCAAGGGAGTTATTCCCTTGGACCATGAGGCAACGCTCTTCGGACTTTTCTCTCATAGATCTCCTCATCTTGTTGATAATCCTTAGAAGCTCGGGAGACGTCAATAAGCTCCAAACTGCAAAAGCCAAGTCATAACGATCAAACACCGGTAAAAGATGTTCACTAAGAGATGCTCTAAGTGCTCTAAGTGCTAATGTATTTGTCTTCTTATGCTTGCTACTATTAGGGAATGATTCCATAGTGGAGGCTTGATAAACTAGATGTCCTAGTCTTTTCAAATGGCTACTCATATTGGCCTTCCAAACATCAAGTCTAATATGGTCAAATATAGGAGGGCTATCCATGAGAGCAAACTAAATGAGTGCAAATGAACAATGCAAATAAAGATTAGCAAACCAAGATCTCACTCCTAGGTGGTTAAACTTAAATATCAGGAGCACTAGCTCTGATACCAATTGAAAGATCACCTAGAGGGGGGGTGAATAGGTAATTATGCTAATCTAATGGACTCAATGCGGAATTTAAAACTTAATGCAATACACTCAAGTGCAATCAACAAATGATGCACACACAACCAAGCCAAGCAATTATGAATGCACAATATGAATAGTTGCAAGGCACAAAGTAAAGAGAGAGAGAGAGAGAGAGAGTCAATGGATCAAGCTTACGAGGTTCGAGCACCCAGCTCTACATCCCCGCCTTCGACACACGAAGGATTTCTAATCCACTAGCTAGTCCACAAAGAACTCTCACAAGGAGTACCCAACTCCTCTCTTTACAACCACAACTTCCTCCTTGAGGCAAGCTCCAATCCAACAAAACAATCACCTCACAACTCGAGGGATTAGCACAAAGCAAACATAAGGATCACCTCACAACTTGAGGGATACAACCCAAGGCACAAAGTCAAACAAAGATTGGGTTTTTAACTTGGTGGTCTAAACAACAACCACAAACAATCTCTTTCTCCCACACAAAGATCCTATAGAATAAGAAAGTAGATGTTGCTCAAGTGTTGAGAAAACCAATGGAATGGAAATCAAAATCACAAAGAAAATCCTTGGGAAAAACTGAAACTAAGATATAGAATCAAAACTATTTTTTCCAAAAACCCTTTTCTTTGAATTTCCAAACCCTAGCAAAACACCAAATAGATTGTTCAATTTGAATCCAAAAACTTCTTTTGATTGCTGTGAAAACACTAGAGTGTAGGAAAAATTTGCACTAAAAATCTTAGAGAAAACTCTTTCCAATGGGGTATTTATAGCCCCCAGAAAAATATAGCTGTTGGCAGCAGAAAATGCTAGAAATGCATTGCCGGTCGACCGTACAACGGTCAAATTTTGCCCGTTGCCAGCTACCTGTTGACCGCCCCGGTCGACCCAAACAAACAAGAGCTCTGCTCTCAGACCCGGTCGACCCGGACGGTCGACTGTCCAAACGTGCACAGATCTGTGCACGCCGGTCGACCGACCCGGTCGACCAACTTCAGCCAAGTCGACTTGGTCAGAAGACTAGTCGACTGGTTGAAGCCTGGAACAGAAAACTAAGTTAGAAATATGTTTAAAAGTTCTTTTATCTTTTCTAAAAATCACCAAAAATAGTTTTATCATTTTGCATTGATATATAAACATGTGGTAAAAAGTTTAGTTCAAATATCAATCAATATGAACTATTTTTGTGTCTTATCATTTTTACCAAAAACCAAAAACTGTATTTTCTAAAACTTGGATTTTGAATAGAAAATACGTTTTGTCCAAAACTCTTTCAAATACAAAAACATGATATTTAAACTCTTTGAAGCATGATGCATATGGATAGAAATCCAATATACATGAAACATATATATATCCATGTTTTTGTCAATAATTCCAAAATATGTTTTGTCAAAAATACCAAAACATAAAACACATGAATAAGTAAGTCAAAACTAAGTTTGTCTAGGAAATTAAAACATGCATGTATATAGAATAAATCATATATATATTAAACCATGTAAACTTGTTTTGATCTATCTATTCATGAACACCAAGATCGGTTAAACCTAAAACCGAAAAACCAAAAACCAATATTCAAAACATGAAACGTGTGTGTTGTGAACGTGAGCATTATCATACTATTCTAATCTTTACAATTTGGATCTAAACACAAAACTAAAATATGGTACCGATGTCTTCTTGTAGAGCGCAATCTCCAAGCCGACTCGATCCAAAAACTCCTTGATCCACCGAGCAAGTGCTATATATGATCTTTGACGCTCGGTCTCTTGAATCAACATGTGAAAGCTTCCAAATCATCTTGTTGAAGCTAATCACCTACTAATAACTTGATTAATGATCTGAAACTAAAATCACAAGATTATTAGTATACATAACTACATGAGTTAATCATCATCAAAACTAGGGTGGAAGGCCTTTGAGCCAACAATGTATACCCTTCTTAAATATCTTTTAAACTTGTGCATGAATGGGTGGTAGGTAATATGAGATATACACTTGATATTATTGTTGTTTAAATTGGTATCATTGGATTCTTTCAATTGGTATCAATATTGACATTTTTGTATACTCATATATTTTTTTGTATATGTATGCTTGCACTTCAAAGAGTATCAATTTCAATTGGTATCTAATTTTTCATACATATATATGTTTTTATTTGTGCTTATTATACTCATATATCTTAGAGCACAAATTTTGATCATGATAAAGCTTGTTTTATAATGACTATCTTGTTTCAATTGACTAGTTTTCAATTGGTATCCATATACAAGTTTATTCATTGTTTCATTTGGTATTTCATAAAGAGGGAGAAAACTTGTATTTCATCTTTCAATTAGTATTTGATTTCCACTACCATACTTTATGATTGAAAATTTCAAATTGGTATCATATGTTCAAAATGAAAAATATTTACAATTGGTATCAAAATCCTTTGTTTAAAATTCAAAATTTGTTATGTTTAATTTCAATTGGTATCAAGATTGTTTTCTTACAATTGGTATGTTGTTTGTTTACTTATCAATTGGTATCAAGACTTTTGTTTTCATTTGATATATGTTTTCATATAAACATGTTTAACTTGAAACAAATCTCAATTAAAACAATTTGTTTCAATGCCTCGTTTACCTTTATTTCAATTGGTATCATTTGATATAGGCATTCCTTAAAATGTTTTTATACTCTTTTCAATTGATATCATCTATGCACTTAATTGACATTTTTTATTGGTATCATGTTTTATGTCAGATATTTGTTTTAGACAAAAAGGGGGAGAACATTGCTTTTTATTGTTTTTAACCCCTTTGTTGATTCTTTGTTTCGAACAAAAAGGGGGAGAAAAATTTATTGTTTTGCTTTTGCTTTTACCCCTTTATTGATGATTGACAAAAAGGGGGAGAATTATTTTGAGAGTTTAACATGCATATAAACTCAACATCTTTTCTTTATATGCATGATTGGTACATGTTTTATATATGCATATTTATGTGTTGCATATATTAAGTTTAAATTGGTATCTAGAGCATGTTTTGTTTTGTAAATTTCATTTGGTATAAGAACATGTTTATTTTTAGTATCAAGAGTTTCATTAGTTTTGTTTTGCAAATTGATATCAAGAGCTTGTTTTGAAATGTACTTGTTTTATTTAATTGATATCAAGAGCATGTTTTAGAAATTTATGTGTTTTATGCATGTTGATGCATACATGTTTATGAACATTCATTGCATATTTAATTGTTTATTGCTATGCATGAGTTAAGGGGGAGCTTTCTTGAAGCTTAACTTTAATCCATGCATATATAACTTCATGAGTTTGTCATCATCAAAAAGGGGGAGATTGTTGGCCCAAAGGCCTTCCACTCTAGTTTTGATGATGATTTAACTCATGTAGTTATGTATACTAATAATCTTGTGTTTTAGTTTCAGATCATTAACCAAGATATTAGTTGGTGATTAGCTTCAACAAGATGATTTGGAAGCTTTCACATAGTGATTCAAGAGCCCAAGCGACAAGATCATATATAGCACTCATTGGAGTCAAGCTCGGTGGATCACGAAGTTTTGGTTCGAGTCGGCTTGGAGACGGCGCTCTACAAGAAGACATCGGTACCTAGTTTAGTTTGAGTTTTAGATCTATTTGTAAAGATTAAAATAGTATGATATGCTCAAGTTTACAACACACACGTTTCATGTTTCCGTTTAGGTTTTCGGTTTGATTGGTTTAACCGATCTTGGTTTTCATGAATAGATAGATTCAAAACAAGTTTACATGGTTTAATGTATATTAGATTTGTTTTATATACATGCATGCTTCAACTTCTTAGACAAACTTAGTTTGATAGTCTATTTCATGAGTTTAGTGTTTTGGTATTTTTAACAAAACATATTTCGGAATTAAAGTCAAAAACATGGATATGTATATGTTTCTTGTATATTGGATTTTCATCCATATGCAACATGCTACAAAGTGTTTAAATATCATGTTTTTGTATTTGGATGAGTTTTGGACAAAATGTATTTTCAACTCAAAAATCCAAGTTTTAGAAAATACAGTTTTTGATTTTTGGTAAAAATGATAAGACACAAAAATGTTTTAAAATGTTTGTTATTTGTGATGAAATTTTTGTCACAAGTTTATATTTCAAAATAAAATGATAAAACTATTTTTGTATATTTTTAGAAGATTTATAAGAATTTTTAGAATTAAAAATAACATGTTTTTTCTGACCAGAACTGCCTCTGCCAGGCTAGGTCGGTCGACCGGACGGTCGACCGTACCAAGAAGCCGGTCGCCCGTAGCGGTCGACCGATGTGCACGGATATGTGCACGCTGGCTGCCCAATAGGCTGGTCGACCGCACGGTCGACTGACTGAGAGCAGGTTGCTCTCGGGTTGTGCACGGTCGACCGAGCGGTCGACCGGCCAGAGAGCCGTTGCTCTCTGGTTCTGGGGACGGTCGACCGCCCGGTCGACCGGTAGCTGCCAGCGGTCAAATATGACCGTTGGACGGTCGACCGACCGGTCGACCGGTGGTTCATTTTTGGCAGGATCTGCTGCCAACGGCTAGTTTTGTAAATGGGCTATAAATACCCCATTGGAAAGAGGTTTTCTCTAAGAATTTTTGGACGAATTTTCTGAGCTTTCTCTAGTGTTTTCACAGCAATCAAAAGAAGTTTTTGGGTTTAAATTGAACAATCTATTTGGTGTTTTTGCTAGGGTTTGAAAAATCAAAGAAAAGGGTTTTTGGGAAAAGTGTTTGATTCAATTTCTTCATCTTGCTTTCTAGGTTTTCCCAAGGATTTTCTTTGAGTTTTTGATTTCCATTCCTTTGGTTTTCTCCACACTTGAGCTACATCTACTATCTCATTCTATAGGATCCTTGTGTGAGAAAGAAATTGTTTGTGGTTGTTTGTTAGACCACCAAGTTGTAAACTCCAAATTGTCTTGGTTTTGTGCCTTCCCTTATTGTGTTGAGGAGGTTGTGCAAGTGGTTGTATCCCTCAAGTTGTGAGGTGATCCTTGTGTTGCTTTGTGCTAATCCCTCAAGTTATGAGGTGATTGTTTGTTGGCTTGGTGTTGTGCCTCAAGGAGGAGGTTGTGTTTGTAAAGAGAGGAGTTGGGTACTCCTTGTAATTGTTATTGCCCAAATCCTCGGTGGAGGTTCCCTTTGTGGGAGTCCTTTGTAGACGAGCTAGTGGAGTTGAAATCCTTCTGTGTGAAGGCGGGGATGTAGAGCTGGGTGCTCGAACCTCGAAACATATCTTGTTGTTTGTGCTTGATCCCTTGGCTCTTACTCTCTCTCTATATTGTGCCTTGCATCAATCCATATTGTTCATTCATAATTATTTGCTTGGCTTGTTTGAGTGTGCATCTCTTGTTAATTGCAATTAGTTTTTAAATTCCGCATTAAGTTCATTAGATTAGCATTATCACCTATTCACCACCCCTCTAGGTGATTTTCATAACTTGGGTTCAAGAATGAAAGATTCGGAAACCAATACTGACTCAGGAATATGACTAAAATCAAGTTTAGGTTCAAGAGTTAATTTTGGTTCAAAAGTTGATCCAAGTCAAAGAATTGAAGTTCACACTCATGATCCATCAATGAAATGTGAGTATCCAAAATAGATGGTTCAATTTCAAGATCTATAGTGTAGGAATCAATGTCGGCTCGAGAATTAGTCCAAATTGTGTAAGGATACCGAAGTCAACATAGATTCAAAAATTAAAACTAAATCACAAAGTTGGGATCAGGCTCACATGCACAATCAAGTTCAATCCTTGAAGTAAAAACTTGCCACTTTGTCAAAGATTTGGGATCGATCAAGTTCAAGATGTTATGGTAAATTTTAATCTTGTAAAGTATCCAAGACATCATAATTCTTCTTCAATATAGCTAGAAAAATTAAGAATGGTCGAAAATGTGTTAGGTAGAGTTTTTTCATTCCTATCAATCATTGGGTTGAGCAATTGACTCATTTCTACTTCTGCCTTATTGATGGATTGGTTGAAATTATTTTGGCACTGAATCATGATTTCTATACTATTATCCAAGTCAATCGGTTCTTCTTCTTGTTATGGTAGGACGTGCAAAATAAAGTACGACTCTTGGACTTAGAAATTTATGTGAGTATTGAGTCTGACGTGAATTGGAATTGTCGTCCAGACTTAAGAAAGACTTCTAGACTCTTTTCTAATTTAGATTTTTCTTCTATAGGTTGATCTTAATGAGGAGTATATGAAGTTGATTGTTGGTAAGGTGGTTGACCATATGACTCGGGGGAGTTGTATTCCCACTGACTCAGTGAAGAGGAGAGATGATGATTGTTCTAGTTTTATTCATAATATTAGGATTGGGACATATATTGATCTGAATATAACCACTCTGGCATACATGGTTGGTTAAAGTTATGAATGTTGGATTAGTGATATTCGAGTCAAAAGAGGTTAGAGTTATGCATTGAAAAAATTATAATTATAATCCAAATCTTACAAAAAATATTAAAAATAAAAACAAACAAACAAATAAATAAAAAAATCCAACCTAAGTTAGGACAGACCTTAGACCTAGACGA
The DNA here is from genome assembly GCA_038442645.1 of Agave tequilana. NCBI lineage: Eukaryota > Viridiplantae > Streptophyta > Magnoliopsida > Asparagales > Asparagaceae > Agave > Agave tequilana. Next base: position 43,616 of record JAVJIF010015344.1, read on the forward strand.
CTCCTAACTGGTTGACTGTCTACGAGAGGTATATTGCAACAATCTTACCACAAGTTAATCCGTCAGGTAGGGGCAAGATCAATGGGAGGTATCCGTGCCTAATCAACGAGCCTAATTATGTCAAACCATTATTCTTCGAGGTTTTGACTCTCAATCTCCAGCCTTGGACACCGTTTTGACTAGAGTCAACTCTAACAGCTTTCTCCTTAAGTTAATTTTCTAATGAGTTCGAGATGTCCCTAGAGCCAATGTCTACTCAATTTTAAGTTAGGATTGGGTTAGTGAGTGAGGAGATGGTTTAGGGCTAAGGAAGGGTAATGACCTCCCCATATATCTTTTTTAAGGTTATGCCCTTAATCTCTTTAGTGCTCGTATGCAAGTATATAGCAAAATAAGTACATTTAAGCAATATGAATCAATAAACGTGTTTCCTATACTACATGCGATGCAGACGTACCTTTTCTTCAACACTTCTCAACAATGTTGAAAAAATGTAAATGAAATTAGACAAATGCCTAAATGCAAGTCTAATCATTTTTTAACTTTAACAATCACTGTTACTGTTGGGCTGGAAAAGTGTGTACACTAACAGTTAGCAAACTAACACCTAATTTTGCAATTCAATCACCATGCAAGAAAGAGGGGTGATAATCCACTGGCTTCTGGGCTCTGCTTTCTAGAGCAGAGTCCCAGAGCCATTTGTATGTCTCTAAACCTCTCGTTTCCTTAAAATCAGTCCCTATACACAAAAACAGAGAACAAAATAGTTAAGTCGTCAAGTAAACTAAAAAGATTACTTATCATCCCTCTCCAGCAACGGCGCCAAAAATTGTTCGAGTCTGAACCTGTACAGAAAATTGATGTTTAAAAAATGTGCTAGGTTGCACAATACTACCCCTATAGCAAGTGGCTATGCGGGTCGTGATCTAGAAGGAGGGATTGCGATAGAAGCTTTTAGTAAGTCTTTCTATGTTACTAATACCAGTTAAAATATTTTCTTCTTTGTTTTCAAAAAAAGAAAAAGAAAAGTGTTAAGAGTTTAGTTAAAAGAAGAACATGATAGAAGAAGAAGATAGTGGTGATGTTGTTGTAAAAAGAGAAAACTAAGTTAAGAAAATGAAAAGAGAAAGAGAGAAGAAGTGTGTTTCGAGACTCAGACATAAAGAAAGGAAAACTAAAGAATACTTACCTCTTTTGTTGATTTATACCTTTGATCGTTTGCGAAGATTTACCTCAAAGTAAAGTGAAGCAAAACACGAGAAAAAATAGCATAAAATAGCGATCTACTAGATTGAGTAATAATGAAGAAAAGAAGGAATTACATTGACTGTCACATCCTAAGTTATATGTTAGATGCAGCATAATAAGAGCTAATATAAAGCGTAAATTAAATAGATTTGGATGACAAGACTATGTACACTTAGCTTCTAATCACACGAAACTAGTAGTCGAGGGAGTAATCCAAATAAGGAAACCCCCATGTATATACCATGTGTCTTGTGCAGATATCGACTAAACATTCATAGCTGAGTAATACATGCAGTCACTCGCAAAGATGGTGTTCTAATAATACCTAGGCGACTGTTTCTTTCCGGTATATTTGATTTTTCTGGCCTCTAACCACACGAAACTAGTACGTTGAGGGGATAATCCAAATAAGAAAACCCTCATGTATATATCATATGTTTCATGCAATTATAAGCTCTCCGGAATGCTTACTTATAAATTAGAAAGAGACCTGAAGTGGGTTGTCACCCATCGACAGATTGGATGTGTCGGCTCTGAGTAAGAAAATCTCATTTGCAGAGTGGTGGTTCAGACCTCTGAGTGGGGAAATTACAGCAGCGGAGTTGGACCTCCAAGTGAAAAAATTCCAGCAGCGGAGTCGGCTTCACAGTTATTTTTGAGTGGGAGAAATCCCATCAGTGGAGCTATGCCCTCGGTAGGGACCAGAAGTAGGGGTACAACCCATCGATAGATTTGATGGGTCTACTCTGAGTGGGGAAAATCCCAGCAATAAAGTGGTGATCCAGCTTGGACCCGATAGAGGGAAGCTGCCTAGGGGTTCATCCACCCATGGGTCAGATAAGGGAAGCCCTTAGGCTAGTGTTTGTGTTTTTGAGTGGGAAAAATCTCATCAATGGAACATCAAATGGGGGCTCTGAGTGGAAAAAATTCCTTAAGTAAAGTATGGACTCCGAGTGGGGGAAATCCCACAATGGAGGGTTTCATTCTCGTAGTCTAATCAAGAAGGGGTCGTAGGTATGTCTGCGTTGTTGTCTCCAAGTGGGGAAAATCCCATCAGCAGAGGTACAGACATAGTCCTCCAAGTGGGCGAAATCTCATCTGCGGAAAGGCTAACTCCGAGTGGAAAAATCCCAGCAGCGAATTGGTTTCAAGTAGGGAAAATCTCATCAGGGGAATGTCTAGACACAGTCCTCTCCGTGGGGGAAATTCCATCAGCAGAAGGACCGACTCTGAGTGAGGTAACTCTCAACAGCAGAGTAGTTTCAATTGGTGAAATTCAATTAGCAGAATGTCTAGCTTGGAAGGACTGCAATGTTTAGGAGTAGAAATATCATTTTATTCAATATTAGAATGGAATACATGGATTGGAATATAGAAATGATAGGGATAGGAGTATTGCCCTATCTCTTGAAAATGTGAGATTACTCAATTGCTTTGCATTGGGTGATCAAGTGTTGTGGCTGAGTAGGCGGTGGAGAATTGAACTGTCCGAATCTGAAGGCTACTTCAGAAGTAAGGATGTACTCTTTGAGGAAACCTTATTGGATGAGTTCTCTAGGTACTTCCAGAGGGCTCAATGGTAGATGATCTTATCTCCCTTGTTATCATGGTAGGAGAAATATTCTTCTACTCTGGGAAGTGTGTGATCATACTAGATTGGTCTCGGGTACCTAATTCACGACTGGTCTTTGATGGTATTGAAGACCTCATTGATGAAAGTCTCAACAGCGTGAAATGTTGTTCCATCGGTTTGTAGGCTCAAAGCGGATTTGGTGAAAGGATTGAAAGCGCTTGTCTTTTGAAATAGGTTGCCCCTAGTTACGATCTTGGGCATGGGCGGAGGCTTCGCACAGAGACTTCGACTTTCCTCTGCCGTCACCATGTTTCACTTTATGGTTGAAGTAAGTCTTCATTGCCTCAAGTTGGATGTAGGACTGAGCTCGTGACAATACCTGCTCATCCTAGTAATATTGTGCTTGAGGAGGTGTATAGAGAGTGAGAAACCTGTAGCCCGCTGATGAAGGATAGTGCAGAGATGTCCTCATCGCAGTTAGGGACCTTAGCGAGTTGGCTTTGGAAGAAGTTGATATATGATTTGAGGCGTCGCTCTACATCATCTTGACGAAGAGAAGGTATTGAAGTGTTCAATTTGTATGTCTAAAGATTTAGCTCTAAGCATTTTGCTATTTTTGACCATCTATTTTGTGCCTACTTGATAGATGAGCAAAGAGAATTTAAAATACATGATTTTTTTATTTTAGTTACTTGAAATAATGAAGATCAACTTCAATGGAATGGATCTTGCATTCGGATATCGTAGGGTTGTATTTGAATGAAAAGGATTCGAGGAATGGATCTTGCATTCGGATATCGTAGGGTTGTGTAACCCCCTGCTCCCCGGTATACGTATCACAGTATCAGTACGCGATACGACGTATAAAATTGATTTGACCTCTGTGGTAGTCCGATTGAGTTGATTTCAGTTTTAAAAATTATTTTCTAATATTTTAGATTTTTCAGGATTTTTTGGAATTTTTGGATTATTTTGGAAAATCACCGTAATCGGTATCGACCAATACCGATAATAGGCTTTATGATTTTTATTTCACAAAAGGGGTAGAATTTTGAGAATCCGCTTTCACCATGCATCTTAGAATCGTGTTATCTACGTTCAGGTATTTTTTGGAGATTTTTCTGAATTTATCGAAAATCCGGTCAAACCGGTGTCTCCCGGTACCGCGACAGCTTCCGAGATTTTTAATTTGCAAACTGGATAGAATTTCTTCAAATCATTTTCATATTCTGTCTCAGAATAATATTCTCTATTTTCTGTAATTTTTGGGCACCGTTCGGAGCTGGTCGAATATTGGGTCAATATAATATTAATAAAATATTATTTTATTTAATCTTTCTTTTTCTTTCTTCTTTCTTCCTTCTTCTACACATTTCCTCCACCGCCATTAAACCCACCGCCTCTCCTTCTCTCTCTTCTATAAAAACCCTTCCCTCCTCTCTCTCAAAACAAAAATCTCTCTTTCTCTCTCTCTCTCCTCTCTCTCTTCTCTCTTCTCCCTCTATCTCTCTCACAGCTCTCTCTCTCTCTCTATCCCTTCATAGCCCCTACATCTCTCTCCCTCTCTCTGCTGGCCGCACGGGGAGGCCTGGCCGTTGCCAGCGGCCAGGCCGGCGGCGTGGGAGGCCGGCCGGGCGTTGGCGGAGTGGAAGGCCGGCCAGGCCGGCGACGCGGGTGGTGGGGGGCGCCAGCCCCCACCCTCTTCCTCTCTTTTCCCTCTTCGCGGTGGGGCCCCGGCCTGGGGCACCGGAGCGGCGTCGGAGTGGCGCCGGCGGGGCAGCCGCGCCGGCCGGGCGGCCGGGCGACGGGCGCGCCTGGGCGGCAGCAGCAGCCGCACGACTGCTGCTGCTGGTTGCTTCTTTGGGTGGAAAAACCCAAGCGGGTTTTGGGTTTAACCCAAACCCGACCCGTTTGCACCCAATCCAACCCGTTAAAGTATTCAGGCGATATCGGGAGCATCCGGACTCCGATTTGGACGATTCTGGATCCGTTGCGATCGTGGGAAAGAGAACTACCTTCCCATAGCTAGTTTGTTGGAGATCCGAGTTACTGTAGCTTCAGAGAGTGCCTTGGAGTCACATGGGAGATTCCTCATCGGGACTATTCGTAGGTATTTTAGTGATTTATTTCTGTTATCTTATTTGTCCCTTTTTTCATTTCTGTTATGATCGCTAACCTCTTCTGCAGGTATTCTTGTACTTATTTCATGCTGGAACTCATGTGTATATGAAAGTTATATCCTGTACTAGGCTTAACGTACTCGTGAGTGTGTTTTCACCTCGCGTATGTACGTCGCCATAACGTCCCCGTACCTGCGGGATCGGGGCGTTACAGGTTGTATTTGAATGAGAAGGATTCGACCTCGAATCCTTCCTGAATAACACAAGTGTGTGTGTGTGTGTCTATACACACACATCGATCAAGTAGGCGCAAAATAGACTGCCGAATATAGCTTATTGCTTAGAACTATGTCTTTAGACATACAAATTCTTTGATTCGACCTTTTCATCATGATATAAACACTTAAAAACTCTCACACACCAATTTTTTAGATTTCAAATATTCTACACCGTTAAACTAACTCACTATTTTGACTGTTCATTTGCGCCTACTTGATGAATGAGAAAAAAAATATTCAAAACATGATTTTTTTTAATTTTTAGTTATTGAAATAATGTAGATCAACTTCAAAAGAGTGGATCTTGCATTCAGATTTCGTCTGGTTGCATTTGAGTGAGAAGGATTAGGCCTCGAATCCTTCCAGAAGTCTATATATATAAATACACACACACAGAGAGAGAGAGACAGAGAGAGAGATAGAGATTTGTGTCATTTCGGAAGGATTCGAGCCCGAATCTTTCTCATTCAAATACAACCCTAGGACATTCGAATACAAGATCCACTCCGTTGAATTTGATTTACATTATTTGAAGTAGCTATAAATCAAAAATCAAGTATTTTAAACACTAATTTCTTATGCATCAAGAAGGAGAAAAATAAGCAGTTGAAATAGTAAGTTGGTTAGATTAACGGTGTAGAATATTTGAAATCTAACAAATATTAGTGTCTGAAGGTTTTGAAGTGTTTAGATCATGATGAAATGGTTGGATCGAGAATTTATATATCTAAAGAGGTACATCTAAGCAAGATGCTGAAAGTACACCTGAGGGGGTGAATAAGTGTAGAGCTAATCAAATGCAAAACTTAAAACTTTATAGTAATAAAACTCAACATATAATAGATTTCTTAATAGTGAAGCTAAATTCATGTTGAAGGGCTCTTGAACTTCTCCTCAAAATTCCTCTAGATTAAGAGTTGAGGTGCTTCAATAGCTTTCTTAATATACAAGTGTGAGCATATAAACAATATCAAGCATATATTTGTAAACAATAATTACAATACAAGACATAACAAGAGCAGAGTTGAAAGAGAGAGAGATAACAAACACAAACATAAGAATATGTTTTAAGGTTAGAACACCAAGCTCTACATCGCTGATCGGAACGGAACCAGCACTTTAAAATGTGTATTTATGAAATCAGTAAATTATATATGTGCTAATGTTCCCTCGATACTTCCGTTATAGCATTGATCAACGGGTTGAATCCAAAGGGGCGGGAGGCGATAAAAGCATTAACAGTTCTTATTCACGTATTTTATTAACAAGTCCTTTGTTAAAGAATGAGAAAAAGTAAAAGAAAAGAAAAGAAATCTGAAAGTGATAGGTGAAGAAGGCGATGAAAGCGATGTGAAAATAAAAGAGAAGTGGTTTGGAAAATAAAATAGAAAATAAGATGAAGCTTGTGGTAAAGAAAATGAAAACAAAGGTGAACAAAGAAGATGGTGAAAACAACGATGAAAAGATGAAAAAATTGTTTTGAAATCAATTTTTTAAAACAAAGTAAAAAAGGAGAATACTATGAAAGAAATCTCATGGTTTCTAACTACTAATTACTTCACTAATATGCTAACCTCTTAGTGATAGTTACCTCACATGGATCCTTGGCCATCACTCGTCCTTGGCTTCAAGAGACGATACAAAGCATGACAAATAAGATGGGTTTTCACATTCAAACTTGTATCAAGAGCAAGCTAATACAAGCATTAGATCATCAAATCTATTAAGAGTAAGCATGAAATAAGAGAGTGTTAGCTTAGTTAGTAAGTTAGCAAGTTAGATGTTAGAACCCATCATCATGAGCCATCAATGGCTCTTGCAAGAGCAAGGCCTTGTAGAGGTTATTAAATTCATATGGATTATCAAGTAAGTGGTTAGCTAGTTAGTGGTTAGTAGTTAGTCACCATGAGAGAAAATCTACATAAGCATCATGTAAAAGATGGAGAATATTATAATGGAGAAGAAAGGAGACAGCTTTACTGTCACACCCCGCTTCCCAAAATATACGGAAACGGAGTCACGAAGAGAGTCGGCGACGTATATACGCGAGGAAAATACCCCACGTATACACGCTAAGCCTAAATTAACCTGAACAAGTTATAAATCTGAACCATAATAATCAACGATCACTGCAATAATACATATAAAGGCTACACATGATCTCAAATGAAATAAGGAATAGAATAGAAGCCAAGTGTGATATAAATGAATCAAAAGTAATAGCAGAAATAAAGAAAGGAAAGAATACCATAATCAAAAGAGAGAACGTCCAGTTCCTCGCAAGGCGTACAGTCTCATCGAACACCTGCACAATAGAAACAAAGCGTCCAGTATCTGGACGTGCAAATCCAGGGTCGTCAGAAAGCGACCTGGTGAGTGTGTGTGTAAAGAGGACTACTCGTGCATATAAACAATGTACACAGAGTAATAACAAGATAAAATGTAAACAGAAGATAACTATAACATGATAAATTAACAACTGAATGATAATAACATGAATAAGTGTACAAATAAAAGACAAGTAAAATAACTATAAGCAAACAACTGATGTCTAGATGTGTATTCTAGCAATATCACTAATTTGATATATAATCTGATCATGTGTACAATCATATGTCTATCATGGTATACATATACACATTCAAGTGATTATAGTCAGTCATAATACATTATAACAGTTCATTGTCATTTACTATGTCAGCGAACACTAATTGCCACCTGTAATAGACGCATCCCATACTACGCCTACTACACGTGTCAATCAGGGTCCTAAGTTATTGAAATTAGTGGAAGAGACATTGTCCATGCTTTAGGTGGGTTCCGTACATACCCGGAACCACTGCCCAATCACCTGGCGCTGACCAGGTCCTACCGCTAGGTAGTCAATAACAATAACAATAACAATGTGTCAATAACAATGACATTATGAACAATACGGGATGTCAGTCATCCCCCGGAACCCTACAGTGGAACCGTATCTCGGCTGCGCAACCTGTATCCTAGGTCCACCCAAAATACAGACGTTGTCACCTCAATCAACTTCCCCAATCCCAGTGTAAGTTGTCAATTTATATTATTATTTATAACAATCAATCTCCATGTTATTTCAATTACTGGGATGTTACGGTGACAGTAACAATATCAATGTAACAATAACAATGTGAACAATATTACCGTGTAAACGGTATAACAATAGAACAATGTATATGTTACGGTCTGACAATATTTTCCTAGTAACTCTCAATAACATGAATCAATATAACAACAGAACTAGATAATACTCAATAGCCAATCTCATCTGGAACTGGTCAATATCTCATATCCATCGAATAAAGATGGAATTCAGATCATTCTAAAGAAAGCGTTGGAATCATGGATATCAAAAGATCAAGTAATGGAATTCCAAAGGGAGGACGATAAATTTCAAATGGAGTCGATATTATCATATGGACAGTATATGTATATTGCAGTGTAAATATAACTTATTTAAAGTTTAAAGAATCAGGTCCATTTTATTGTGAACCTGGCTCTGATACCAAAGAAACCCTGTCGCGCCCCGCTTCCCAAAATATGCGGAAACGGAGTCGCGACGAGAGTCGGCGACGTATATACGCGAGGAAAATACCCCACGTATATACGCTAAGCCTAAATTAACCTGAACAAGTTATAAATCTGAACCATAATAATCAATGATCACTATAATAATACATATAAAGGCTACACATGATCTCAAATGAAATAAGGAATAGAATAGAAGCCAAGTGTGATATACATGAATCAAAAGTAATAGCAGGAATAAAGAAAGGAAAGAATACCAGAATCAAAAGAGAGAGCGTCCAGTTCCTCGCAAGGCGTACAGTCTCATCGAACACCTGCACAATAGAAACAAAGCGTCAAATATCTGGACGTGCAAAACCAAGGTCGTCAGAAAGCGACCTGGTGAGTGTGTGTGTAAAGAGGATTACTCGTGTATATAAACAATGTGCACAGAATAATAACAAGATAAACTGTAGACATAAGATAACTATAACATGATAAATAAACAACTGAATGACAATAACATGAATAAGTGTGAAGATAAAAGACAAGTAAAATAACTATAAGCAAACAACTGATGTCTAGATGTGTATCCTAGCAATATTACTAATCTGATATATAATCTGATCATGTGTACAATCATATGTCTATCATGGTAAACATATACACAGTCAAGTGATTATAGTCAGTCATAATACATTATAACAGTTCATTGTCATTTACTATGTCAGCGAACACTAATTGCCACCTGTAATAGACGCATCCCATACTACGCCTACTACACGTGTCGATCAGGGTCCTAAGTTATTGAAATTAGTGGAAGAAATATTGTCCATGCTTTAGGTGGGTTCCGTACATACCCGGAACTACGGCCCAAACACCTGGCGCTGAACCAGGTCCTACCGCTAGGTAGTCAATAACAATAACAATGTGTCATTAACAATGACAATATGAACAATACGGGATGTCAGTCATCCCCCGGAACCCTGCAGATGGAACCATATCTCGGCTGCGTAACCTGTATCCTAGGTCCACCCAAAATACAGACGTTGTCTCCTCCATCAATTTTCCTAATCCCAGTGTAAGTTGTCAATTTACATTATTATTTATAACAATCAATCTCCATGTTATTTCAATTACTGGGACGATACGGTGACAGTAACAATATCAATGTAACAATAACAATGTGAATAATATTACCGTGTAAATGGTAGAATAATATAACAATGTATATGTTACGATCTAACAATATTTTCCTAGTAACTCTCAATAACATGAATCAATACAATAACAGAACTAGATAATACTCAATAGCAAGTCTCATCTAGAACCGGTCAATATCTCATATCCATTTGCACTAAAACACAATAGTAACTAATCTATCAACCAACTGTCTCTATACAATCCTCGTGAACATCAAGTATCAATCTGCATCACTAATCTGGTACAATAAACCATCGTCTCAATATATCGAAAATCAGTCTCTCCCTATCAATCTACTCTGATCCTTAAGTCATCGATATATATAATCTCTGAGTCGCTGATATATTGAACTCTCAATAACTGAAATACTGCATGTTCTGATACATATAATCAGATCCTTATATTTCAATCCGATCAAGATTATCACATACTCCCACTCTATCAAGGTCAATCATAAGATCCCAAAGTCAAGTAACATATCAGATATATATAAGATCTATCAGGTTTGGTCAACCGAATCAATGCCGATTCCTCAAAACCAGATTCATCCAACTATAATCAAGATCATAGCTAAAGAGGGTAACGGCCTCAACAATAAGAAATCTAGATCATCTTTATGTCTAGTATCCAACGTCGATAAGATCATCAGTACTCAATCAATATATTTAAGGTAATTCCGAAAGTCTTTGGTTTAATAACATAAAACCAAGATCATGACTAAAGGGTAAAGTCCTCAATCCATGAGAAAGCTAAGAACAATAGTCAGACTAAAGTTAGTCGACTAGGGGAGGAGCAAGTCGACTAACAAATAGGATAAGTCGACTATACAAAGTAATAGTCGACTAATAAGAGGGATAAGTCGACTAGTATAAGTATTGGTCAGCAATAGAGGCTACATCACTTTCTGAACAAGCACCTAGTCGACTAAGGATATGACAAGTCGACTAATAGGGGTATTAGTCGACTAGTAAAAGGGCAAGTCGACTAATAACCCTGCCTGTGAGTATGAACAAGGCTCTAAACAATTTCCTACAAATACCCAAAAATGGTGGATATTACACTCGTTATCATCAAGATATGTCACCAAGCAATATGACTGAAAATCACTTCACATAGTATAGTTCTCTGACCTCTTTCAATGACCCATCAACCTCAAAATCAACATGTATATTCATTTTAGGACTTATCACAGCTATATCAGTAACGAGGTCAAGTCTGGTCTACAGTATATCACTACTAGGCCTAAGCCAACAATGGCGATCTACCAACACATGATATGATACTGATATAAGCTTATATCAATTACACAAATAAGGTAAACAATTAATAATGTCTCGTGAAGTGATACAGCAAGTCAAACTGGTAAAATATAAAATAAAGACACATGAAATAATACGAATAAAACACAATAACGGTAAAGAAGAAAATGACATAAGAACAAATATTCACATGAAATGACGCGGTTTCAGAACCGAATCGCCGTCTGGTTTTCACTGCACGAACCGGTACTGATATACGGATCATCCCATAGATCGGCCTTCAACTCGCCTATGTATCGGGTCCACGACGAGCACAAATTCGGATTGGGTTCGGGTCTCCTGCAATGGGTCCGAATCTCACCGAACGGGTCTGAAACATTGTAGCACGCAACCGAACATACAAATAAATATATACATACACTAAACACACTCCCGACCATACCGACACATATGTGTACACCCACGTACATACATATAACTATATACTAATATACACACATATATATACATGCTTACATATTATATACTTGCATATACACTAATGCATAATTACACATATACCTATACACATTCTATTTAATGCATACATATCTCACCCAATTAACACAACCTGAAAGCAAACACACACACACAATACATAAAATACACAAATAGTACTTAACATATAAGTATCATATAATTACAGACGTTGTCTCCTCCATCAATTTTCCCATCCCAGTGTAAGTTGTCAATTTACATTATTATTTATAACAATCAATCTCCATGTTATTTCAATTACTGGGACGATACGGTGACAGTAACAATTCAATGTAACAATAATAATGTGAACAATATTACCGTGTAAATGGTAAAACAATATAACAATGTATATGTTACAATCTGATAATATTTTCCTAGTAACTCTCAATAACATGAATCAATACAATAACAGAACTAGATAATACTCAATAGCAAGTCTCATCTGGAACCGGTCAATATCTCATATCCATCTGCACTAAAACACAATAGTAACTAATCTATCAACCAACTGTCTCTATACAATCCTCGTGAACATCAAGTATCAATCTGCATCACTAATCTGGTACAATAAACCATCGTCTCAATATATCAAAAATCAGTCTCTCCCTATCAATCTACTCTGATCCTTAAGTCATCGATATATATAATCTCTGAGTCGCTGAAATATCCAACTCTTAATAACTGAAATACTACATGTTCTGATACATATAATCAGATCCTTATATTTCAATCCGATCAAGATTATCACATACTCCCACTCTATCAAGGTCAATCACAAGATCCCAAAGTCAAGTAACATATCAGATATATATATAAGATCTATCAGGTTAGGTCAACTGAATCAATGCCAATTCCTCAAAACTAGATTCATCCAACTATAATCAAGATCATAGCTAAAGAGGGTAACGGCCTCAACAATAAGAAATCTAGATCATCTTTATGTCTAGTATCCAACGTCGATAAGATCATCAGTACTCAATCAATATAATTAAGGTAATTTCGAAAGTCTTTAGTTTAATAATATAAAACCAAGATCATGACTAAAGGGTAAAGTCCTCAATCCATGAGAAAGCTAAGAACAACAGTCAGACTAAAGTTAGTTGACTAGGGGAGGAGCAAGTCGACTACGATAGTAGGTTAGTCGACTAACAAATAGGATAAGTCGACTATACAAAGTAATAGTCGACTAATAAGAGGGATAAGTCGACTAGTATAAGTATTGGTCAGCAATAGAGGCTACATCACTTTCTGAACAAGCACCTAGTCGACTAAGGATATGACAAGTCGACTAATAGGGGTATTAGTCGACTAGTAAAAGGGCAAGTCGACTAATAACCCTGCCTGTGAGTATGAACAAGGCTCTAAACAATTTCCTACAAATACCCAAAATGGTGGATATTACACTCGTTATCATCAAGATATGTCACCAAGCAATATGACTGAAATCACTTCACATAGTATAGTTCTCTGACCTCTTTCAATGACCCATCAACCTCAAAATCAACATGTATATTCATTTTAGGACTTATCACAGCTATATCAGTAACGAGGTCAAGTCTGGTCTACAGTATATCACTACTAGGCCTAAGCCAACAATGGCGATCTACCAACACATGATATGATACTGATATAAGCTTATATCAATTACACAAATAAGGTAAACAATTAATAATGTCTCGTGAAGTGATACAGCAAGTCAAACTGGTAAAATATAAAATAAAGACACATGAAATAATACGAATAAAACACAATAACGGTAAAGAAGAAAATGACATAAGAACAAATACTCACATGAAATGACACGGTTTCAGAACTGAATCGCCGTCTGGTCTTCACTGCACGAATCGGTACTGATATACGGATCATCCCATGGATCAGCCTTCAACTCGCCTATGTATCGTGTCCACGACGAGCACAAATTCGGATTGGGTTCGGGTCTCCTGCAATGGGTCCAAATCTCACCGAACGGGTCCGAAATACTGTAGCACGCAACCGAACATACAAATAAATATATACATACACTAAACACACTCCCGAGCATACCGACACATATGTGTACACCCACGTACATACATATAACTATATACTAATACACACACACACACACAGATATATATATATATATATATATATATATATATATATATATATATATATATATATATATATATATATATATATATATATATGCTTACATATTATATACTTGCATATACACTAATGCATAATTACACATATACCTATACACATTCTATTTAATGCATACATATCTCACCCAATTAACACAACCTGAAAGCAAACACACACACACACAATACATAAAATACACAGATAGTACTTAACATATAAGTATCCACATAATTAAATACCAACTATGCATAAAAATAGAAAGGTGGAGAAAGAGAAAAATAAACTCACGTAGGGGCATCGATGGCTCGGGTCCGGCCACTGCGGAGCTCGCCGGAGGTCGCGGCGGATCTCGTGGACAACGTTGGAGAGGAGGGGGATTAGTCCGGGCTGCCGGAGAGGTCAACGGATCATCAGAGCTCGCCGTCGGAGGGTGGAGGAGAGGTCGGGGCTGCTGCTGGATCGGCCATTGCTGCCGCTGCTGCTGGAGTTGGCTGGACAGGTGGGTTGTCGAGGGCTGTGCAGTAGGATTGGAGCAGGAGTGGGGATTATGGTGCCGCAGAGATCACCGGAGAGAAGTCACGGCCAAGTAAGGGCAGCTGTTAGGGGGTGCTACCATTCATGGCTTGGATGCGCGCGCAGCGAAGGGGAGGGGCGCTGGAGGCAGCTCGACCTGCTGGTGCTCACGGCTGGGAGCAGGCCGGGGTGGTTGCGCGTGGGGGAGTTCGGGCGCTCTGGGTGCGCGGGGGTGGATGTGTGGGCTGCCATGGAAGAGGGAGGCGGGCGCTGGTCTGTGCACTGGGCTGCCGTCGGAGTCGCGGCCAAGAGGAGGAGCGCTGCCATGGCGGCCTGGGGGTGGTTGGGCGCTGGAGATGGACGGGGAGGAGCTCCGGGCGTCCTGCTGTGGCGCTGCCGCGCGCTAGGCCGAGGGGGAGGCGGCCTAGTGCTGCTATGCGCCACCAGAGGCCGAGGAGGGTGCTGCTGCGCTAGCTGCTAAGGGTGGTGGAGGTTGGGGTGGTCCGGTGAGTTCTGGCAACGAGGAGGATCACGGAGTGAGGGTCTGCTGGCTGTGTGTGGTGGGAAGAAGGATCCGGTGAGATGGGGATATGCACAGAATGGGGATCTCGGCCTCGATGACATGCCATGATAACTTGCAGGTGTTGCCAGGGGGTCGTTGGTGCTTGGGTGGAGATGAGAGGGTGTTGGCGGCTGTAGTTGTTGATGGGGAGAAGAAATAGAAGATGTAGGTTGATGATGGGGAAAGAAAAATATAAGATTAGGTGAACTAGTTAGGATTAATTTGCTAAGATTAGATTATGATAGGATTTTTGAATTGGTTAGGAGCAGATTTTATTATATAGGATCTGTTTAGGTTTAGTTGTGAGATGGGTTTGAATCATAGGCTCAGAGGATTGGGTTAGGATAAAGGAATGGGTATGGGATGTAAATAAGAGAAGAATAGAAATAATAAGATTAATATTAATAATGATAATAATAGTTAAAACAATACAGAACAATGATTACAACAATAATTAACAAAAACATTAATATTGTATATATATACACATACACATATATAAAACATATTAGTCAATGTTAATAATAATACATAATACAAATTAAATTAATTAAAATAGAAATACAGTTTTTTTAGGTAAGGGGTATTACATTTACATAGATTGTCACCATCTATTACATCAATATCTCTCTATCTCTCTCTGAATCAACTTAGCCCTAATACTTGATCAATAAAAGGAAAGAAAATACAAAATAAAAGGGAAAGAAAATCCTAATCTACAATAAAAAGAGAGAAACCTAGCATATTTTCAATCTGCATGCGTTTCGGCCAAACCCTACAGTATTTATAGGCAAACAAAGGATCTGCAAGGTGAGACGAGGCCACACGTCGACAATCGACGTGTGGGCCTACCATAGTTCAGCGGAAACGCGACCATAGCCGTTTTTTCTTGGCAATACCAGGGACCTAGGTCCCTGGTTTTGGTGTGTGGGTTCATGTCGCTTCGGGGACCATCTTGATATGCTATGATTCGGTTAATTTCGTCTAGATTTGCGTCAGACACCCGGAAGGGTCTAGATTCAATGCAACTTCTAGAAATTCCCTTGCTTGGCCTCTAAGAAATACGGATTTAATTACCCAAAACTTTGTTTAATTAAGCTCTTATTACCCTTTTGCCCTCCTTGTATTGATTATCTGCAAGAGAGACCAAAACACGATTTAGATCGACATTTTATTTATAAATCAGTAGAAAAATGCAATATAATAATGCAAACTGTAGACTAATCACACCCCCACACTTATCTTTTGCTCGTCCTGAGCAAAAAAGAAAAGAAAAAATATACTACAAATGTTATTACACCACTTTCGTAAGTGACACGATTGCACTGAGTGTATGCAACAAGCTATTAAGCCTTTAGGCTTACCCTGGAGAAGGAGTTTTGTCTCCTGAGAATTTTCAGCGGATTGCACCCACAAAATTCATAAAGAAAAAAGACAAATGTTAGAATTTTGAAAACATATTTTGAAAGAGAAACAAGTTTACGAAATATTTTTGCAAAAATATAAGCGATCTAAGGTCGTAAGTCCACCAAAAATTATTCTTCCTTAAACTTAATTTATATGCAAGATCTTGTATTCATTTAAGGTAAGAATTCAAAATTGGATTGAATATTTTATCCTTCATAAAACCTAGATAATATGCACTTTGTAATAGTGACGATTTCTGTGATTTCAACTCTAACCATCAAACCATTTATTTATATATATATTTTTTCATTTTTTCTTCCCTTAGTTTTCTTAAGCTTTCTAGTTTACCCGGGTAGTGAGCCTTTAACTGATGGCTCTCAAACCAGACGGTCTTAGGGCACCAGATGAGAAAACATCCCTCGGGTTTAAGGACTCGAGTAAACAAATACTCAAAACTAAGGGGGATTATTTGTTTATTTTGACCACCATTAGGCGTGAATAATCATGCTTCTTGAGGCATAGTTATCCAGCTTAATAAGTTATTTTTTTTATATATACCATATATAATTTTTTTCTTTTTATTTATTTTTACTTTATGGCATTTCAGGTCTTTGTTTCCATAACCAAAAAAGTGTAAGTGTGAAGTGCATATTATCTAAGGCAAAAAATTCAAGATAAAATTATCTCTCCAATTTATCTTACTTAACCTATAATTTTAAAAAAGATCCATTATTTTGACTAGGTTTAAGATGTCATAATTAAGGCTTCCTTAATTTCTAAGATCATCTTAATTTTCTTAAAAATATATCAAAACTTTGTCTTTTGTTTCAAAAAGTTTTTAAAGAAAGGAAATATCTTAAAAAAATCCTATACAAAAGGGAAAATTTTTATAAGTATCCTAAAAGAAGTGAAAAAGAAAGAAAATCTAAAAAACTCTAAATTAGTAAACTCTCCTCCATACTTATCTTATGCATTGTCCTCAATGCATCGTGTATGTATGTATGCATGAAATAAATAGAGAGGGAAGGAAAAAATCACCTCACGGTGGTGGTTCCGATGGTGGTCTGATTGGTCCACGAAATGTGACACAATCTAATTTACGTGAAATTCGGAGGAACCCACCAGAGACCTCTAAAATACAACCCCTTATAATGATATAAGCATTTATGATTTTTATTAAGAATTTTACCCCATCTAATTTTTAAATTTTCAAAATAATTTCGGAGTCATTATTATCAACACCCTTGTCCCAAAATGGAGTATGAAAAGATGGAATGATTGATTTGGGCTTAGGAAGTACATGAACAAATATTGACTCAGGAAGTGACTGAAATCAAGTAAAGGTTCAGCAGTCGAGATTGGTTCAGGAATCGGGTCCAAATCAAGAAGTTAAAATTCTAGTCCACATTTATTTTCCCACAACAGAATATAACTTTCTAATATAGGTGATTCAAGTTCAAGAATGACAGGCATGAGAATCAAAACTGACTCTAAAATGTTGCTCAAATTGGGTAGCAAAACAGGAGTCAATATTGATTCA
Source organism: Agave tequilana (assembly GCA_038442645.1). Classification (NCBI taxonomy): domain Eukaryota; kingdom Viridiplantae; phylum Streptophyta; class Magnoliopsida; order Asparagales; family Asparagaceae; genus Agave; species Agave tequilana. The sequence goes on from JAVJIF010015344.1 coordinate 61,505, forward strand.
GGAAATTGAACTGGATCACAAATTTGAGAATCTAGGTCACATTCCTCATTAAGTTCAATTTCATAAAAATGAGAACTTGCCAATTTGTCAATGGAACTTTCAAAAGTATGAAATTGGTCAAGTTCAATTTGTTGATCATAAAAGATTGGCGATTCAATTTCACGATGGATTGGCGCAGGATCTAATACTGACTCGGCAAAAGGCCTGAAATCAGGTAAAAATACCTCAGTCATTATTGAATCAGGAAGTGAAATTGAATTACCAAGTTGAGATTCAGGATCAAATTCATGCTAAAGTTCAATCTCAGGAAAGGGATAACTAGCCAACATATCAATATAGTTCTCAAGAATTTGATGTTGGTCAAGTTCAAATGAGTGTGCTGAAATTGAATCTTGGTTTCCAAAACAACATGATTCCTGGTCTAGATTGATAGAGTTAGAAATATTTGAATTGGTCAAAGGTTGATAAGAGTAAGTTTCTTCATTCCTATGAATGTTGACCAATTGACTCAGTTGTGCTTCTAACCTATTAATAGACTGGGTAAAAGATTTTTGAAATTGTTGTGAGGTTTCATGCAAGATTTTTATACTCTTTTCTAGCTCAGATTTTTCTTCGAATGGTTGTTCTAGAAAGGGAGTGTAGGAATCTTGGTTTTGAAAAAATTGTGAAGATTGTGAGTCCAATAAGTTTTGAGATTGTCGCTCAGACTCACGCAAGAGTTCCTCAGTCAAGTCTAAGATGGATGTTTGATCATTATGAAGAGGTGGGACTAAGTAAGACTCTTGAAAATATTGTGGAATAGGGGAGGCCAACATGTTCTAAAATTGTCGCTCGGTCTCTTGCAGGTTAGCTTCTATACTCTTTTCTAACTCAGACTTTTCTTCAATTGGTGATTCTAGAAAAGGAGTATTGAAGCAAGATCACGAAATGAATATTGTGGACATTGTGAAAATTGTAAAAAAGATGGTTGAAAATTTGACTTGGGGGAGGTGAATCCCCATTGACTCTGTGAAGAGTTAAAATTATTTTAAAAATTATAGTCATAAGATTGGGGGTATGAGTTGTATTGATTCGGATAAGTCCAACCCAATGTATTTGGTTGGTTCATATTGTAAAAAGCCAGGTTCGAATTATTCGAATCAAATGGGGTTAGTGTGAAATATGGATTCATGTTAGGATTGAAAAATTATTGTTGTTGAATTCCATTTCACAAACAATCACAAACAAAAAATGAAAAAGCAAACAAACAAACAAAAAGAAAGAAAAAGTCAAAACCAAGCCTACACTAAGGTTGACCTAGACCTAAACGATTCCTAACTGGTCGATTACCTGGGGGAGGTTGTTGCTTGAATCTGACCACAAGCTAATTGGCCAGGTAGGGACAAAATAAGGTGGGAGGTATCCGTGCGTAAGCAATGGGCCTTAATTACGCCAAACCACGGTATCTTCGAGGCGTAACCTCTTAATCCCCAAGCGTAGACACCGATTTCACAAGAGTAAGATTCAAAATAAGTTCCACCCTTAGTCAATCTCTTAATGAATCCGAGATGTCCCTAGGGGCTAACGTCTATCAATTTTTATTAGGGTTTGGGGTTTGTGAGTAGGAAGGTGATTTTTAGGTTAAGGAAGGGTGATGAAATCCCCACCTTATCTTGTATTGAGTTTTGCCCTTAATTTCAATTCGTGTAAGTGTGCAATATAGAAAGAATATAACACAAAGCGAATAAATCACCCACGTGTTTGTCCTATGCTATATGCAATACCATATGTACACCTCAGTCCAAATCACAACAACAAAACAAAATACAGTATATTGGAATTGAATTGACACGTGCCTAAATGCAAATGTCTAAACCATTTTAAAAGCGTCCAAATACCATATTTTTGTTCTTTAATTTATTACAATGTGTAGGCAATCAAAGTAGAAATTTAACAGCAGAATATATCAATATATGCAACTAGCAAGGTTCTTGCAAAAGATGAAGTCAAAATGCCAAAAAATTGTTGCGTTTTCACGATTTTCTTTGATTTTTGCGGCACAATTAGGGAAGCAGAGTCCCTGCTTTCTAGAGCAGCGACACGTGAGCAAAAGGAAAGTTCTACAATGTTTAGTTTCTGTAAAAATTAACCTGCACACCAAATAGAGAAGAAAATGTTAACAAAAACGTGAAATCAAAACCGTTCCCATCCCCGACAACGGCGCCAAAAATTTAATCGGGACGGAACCAGCACTCGAAAATGTGTATTTGTAAAATCAGTGTAAAAGCTTGTGTGTGCTAATGTTCCCTCGATACTTCCGTTATAGCATTGGCTCAACGGGTCGAATCCACAGGGATGGGAGGCGATAGAAGCATTAACAGTTTTTATTCACATTGATTGTTTACAAGTTCTTCTTTGTGCAAAGAATGAGAAAAAGTAAAAGAAAAGGAAAAGAAATCTGAAAGTGATAGGTGAAGAAGGCGATGAAAGCGATGTGAAAATAAAAGAGAAGTAGTTTGAAAACAAAATAGAAAAGAAGATGAAGTTTGTGGTAAAGAAAATGAAAACAAAGGTGAATAAAGAAGATGGTGAAAACAACGATGAAAAGATGAAAAAACTGTTTTGAAATCAATTTTTAAAACAAAGTAAAAAAAAGAAAAGAAAATACTATGAAAGAAATCTCATTGTTTCTAACTACTAATTACTCCACTAACATGCTAACCTCTTAATGATAGTTACCTCACATGGATCCTTGACTATCACTGGTCCTTGGCTTCAATAGACGATACAAAGCATGACAAATAAGATGATTCTTCACATTCAAACTTGCATCAAAAGTAAGCTAATACAAAGAAACTATTAGGAGTAAGCATGAAATAAGAAAGAGTTAGCTTGGTTAGCAAGTCAGATGTTAGAACCCATCATCATGAGCCATCAATGGCTCTTGCAAGAGCAAGGCCTTATAGAGGCTATTAGATTCATATGGATTATCAAGTAAGTGGTTAGTTAGTTAGTGGTTAGTAGTTAGTAACCATGAGAGAAAATCTATCTAAGCATCATGTAGAAGATGAAGAAGATTACAATGGACAAGAAAGGAGACACCTTTGCATAAATTGTCACCATTTATTACATCAATATCTCTCTATCTCTCTCTAAATCAACTCAGTCTTAATACATAATCCATAAAAGAAAAGAAAATACAAAATAAAAGAGAAAGAAAATCCTAATCTATAGCAAAAAGAGAGAAGATATAGCTTATTTTCAATCTGCTTGCGTTTCGGCCAAACCCTGCAGTTTTTATAGGCAAAAGAAGGATTTGGAAGGTGAGACGAGGCCACGCGTCGAAAATCGACGCGTGGGCCCACCATAGTGCCGCGGAAACGCGGCCATAGCCGCATTTTCGTGACAATACCAGCGACCTAGGTCCCTGTTTTTGGTGCGTTGGTTCATTTCGCTTCGGGGACCATCCAGATATGCTCAGATTCGGTTAATTTCATCCAAATTTGCGTCACACACCTGCAAGGATCTAGGTTCAATGCATCATCTAGAACTCCCTTGCTTGGCCTCCAAGAAATGCGGATTTAATTGGGTTTAATTAAACTCTTATTACCCTTTTGCCCTCCTTGTCTTGATTATCTACAAGAGAGACCAAAACACGGTTTAGACTAACAATTTATACATAAATCAGTAAGAAAATGTGATATAATAATGCAGAACTGTAGACTAATCAATCTCCGCCTTCAACTATAAAGATTTTCACTATCTCCACATAGGAACTCAACAAAGTAAACAGCCTTAACTCAAGAGGTGGGCACAAAACCAAGGCATAAAGCCAACCTACACAAAAGGGAAGCACAAAGTAAAGGCACAAAGCCAAAAAGAAAACAAGATTACAATACTCAGTGATCAAACAGATCACAAATAGCACCTCTCACAATAGAAGATCCTAGAAGATAGATTTATCAATGAATAGCTCAAGCATGTGAGAAAACAAAGATTTTGAAAATGAATCACAAAAGGAAACACTTGAGAAAATTTCTTGAAAGATATAAAAATTAGAAACTTAAAACTTGAATTTTCCAAAAATTATTTATTTTATTTTTCAAAATTTTGAAACACAATAGAGATATGGATTTAGAGCACAAAAACTTTTGAAAAAATTGTTGAAAAACTATTAAAAGTGAGAATATTAGCTCTTGAAAAATCTTGCTAGAAACTCACTCAAAAATCCCATATATATAGCTCCAAGAAAAAGTAGCTGTTAGGCACAAACAGGGCCAGAAATGGTCTTTGGTCGACCGACCAGTCGACTGCCCAATGATTCATATTTTGAACGTTGGAGCCTCGCGGTCGATCGAGCGGTCGACCGTCCAGAGACCAGCTCTGCACAATAGGTCAACTCGGAGTACATTTTTGAGGTCTAAAACGTCAGATTTTGGAAATAAATATATAGGAAGAATTTGTATATACTTACATTATCTTTCTAATGCAACTTGAATTAAATCGATGTGATATTTAAGTAAGAGGTTATATCTAAAATACTAAAAGGTGTCAGAAAAGAAAACTGTAAACTATTTTCAAAATATGAACTGACTTCAAACCAATATTTGACATCTTTAACGTTTGAATCATAAAAAAATCATTAAATAAAAAATTTATACCTTGAAGTTATCTTTGTAATGCAATTTATCACATCAATTAAATATCAGAATAAAAAGTTATGATCAAAACTCTGAAAGTATATCGAGCAGACTCAACAGAACAATCAACCGACCCCAAACCAGAGAGCATAATTCTCTGACGGTCGACCAAGCGGTCGACCAAGAAAACCCGAGAGTTCTAAAAACATAGCTGATCTATGTTGTGGTCGACCAGTCGGTCGACCGAACTCTAGCTCTCTTGGGCTCGCACACGTCAGTGCACGCTGGTCGATCGTGTGGTCAACCGGCAACGCAAATGAGCTCTGCAATCGGTCAACTGCACTGGCTTAGCCCAAAAACCATATTTTTGAGACATTTAAAAATCTTTGTAATCCCTATATAAATACCAATAAATCTAAATAAATGCTACAAAAATGAGTTCATATAAATACAATGAAGTACAAATATGCGTGATAAAAAATCAACACATATTATAAACATGTGAACTTGTTTTGAGAAATAAATATTCAATCTGAAATCAAAATCGTATTTTTTAAAAACTAAGCTTTGTAATAGAAATTCAATTTTTCAAAACTAGTATAAATTCAAAAATAAGTTATTGAAACTCAATTGAAGCACAATATGTATGGATAGATTCCAATACACATACAAATCAATGTAAGCTTGTTTTTGATGAAATCTATTCATAAAATCAAAAATGGGTTAAACTGAAAACTAAAACTATTGTGTATGTAAGCTACAAAACTAATCTATTCTATACACAAGATCTAAACTCACGAACTAAACTCAAGTCTTCTTGAAGATCTTCTTCTCCATGTAGACTTGATCCAAATTTGATTCCATCAGTAGACTCCTCCTTGAATACTAGATATGTTCTTCATGCTTGAGCTCTTGAATCAACATATGTTAGCTTGAAGAAGTTAAACATCAACTAAGATCTTGATTGAACATCTGAAACTTAAATAACATAAGATCATTAGTACTATACCTCATGAGTTAATCATCATCAAAAGTAGAATGTAGGCCTTTGGGCCGACAATCTCCCCTTTTTTGATGATGACAAAACTCATGAATTTATATATGCATGGATTAGTGAAGAATTTGTAAAAATTTCCCTTTAACTCATGCATAACAAATAAACATATTGATATTCAATAAACTCTCTCCTAAAGCAAATATATATGTAAACATAAAACATAAAACACGTATATATAAACTCCAAATGTCTCTCTCCTTTTTTGTCAATTCATCAATAAAAGGACAAACACAAATACAGTAGTAAAATTTTAAACCAAATGAAAGTTGAAATTAATTTTGAAGCTATAATGGATACCAATTTGCAAAAATAATTTTGATACCACTTTAAGGTTTAAGCATGATACCAAATGAATAAATAATGAAAACCCATGATATGAATTTTGACACTTTTAAATACCAATTGAAACAAAGATACTGTTACTAATTGAAAGTATAAATAATTTTGAAACCAATTGAAAGTCTACATAATTTTGGAATATGGATTCCAATTGTAAATAATTGATATTAATTGAAAGTATAACATTTTCTAAAAGAAAATATTTTTTTCTCAAAAATGATGAAAATAAGATACCAATTGAAATTTAAATCAAGGAATTTCTTCTTGTTTTGTTCACAAAATCAATAAATAAGCCAAAAAAATATACTAGTACGTTTGAAATTAAATCATGCTTAGCATAAAATTAATTGTACTATAAAAATATGCATAGATATTGTTAAACAAGTACAAAGAATCATATATATGTATGTAAATCAATTGAAATACTAATAATAATAAAGAGCATACATATATAGATAAATAAGAATGAGTATACACAAATCAAATGTCATAAGAATTATTTGTATAACTCTTGAAATCACCAACCGACATGCACATGTTAAAAGAATAGTCATATAAGCATGCAAGATATGATCACCCAACCAACCTCCCACTAAAAGTAGAAGTTTTCAAAAATAATAATTTGAAAATAGTTGAGTATAAATTGAACACACTACCAAGTGAAAAGTAAAAGAACTAATTTTAAAATAATTTTGAAAAATAGTTCAAAATTCTTCAAATAATAAATCAATCACATACATATCATGAAACATGATAATTATATAAGATTTGTCACTCAAAATCTATATAGCATGAACATACTTATGAATGAAATGCAAGGAACAAAGTCTATTAGCAATTACATGAGTAAACATAAGGTGAGTGCACAAGATTTGTGTAAATAGTATTTTCATGCAAGTAAATTGTTTTATACAAAACCAAAGTTCATATGAATTTTTTTTAAAATGGAAAACTTGATAAGATCACAAATCAAGAAATTTTTTTCACCAAATGATTCAAGTTTAGTGAAGACAATAAACTTAAATCATTAAACATATCAACTAATAAAAAATTCATTAAGCATATTGAAGATGTAAAAACAAACTTAAAGATATAAGTAAGTTTTATCAAAACTAAAGCACACGTATATATCCAAACAAAGAATGAGTACACATGTCGGTATATAGAATATATAGCACATAATTTAAGTGACTCATGGATACAATATGTATATCATATAATTTTAATAAGATTTACATATACATGTAGTAAAAAAATAAAAACATTCTCATAAAGAATAAAACATGAATAAATGTGATATCAAATCAAAATCAAATTTTTTTCAAGGATTACATGTACAAATGCAAGAATCATTAAAATTAAAAGATACAAGTATAATCAAAAAATAATTGAGTACACAGATGAAATGCAATATGCATAGCATGAAGATCAAGTGTATCTCAAAGATTATATATTTATATCACAAGTTTTAACAAATAGTTGCATTTAAAATAAGTAAATCAAAATATGTAAACCATGATATGCTACACAATCATCTAATTAAAGCATATGTAAATAAAATATGGAGGATAGAGATAGTTATCAAACTGATAGAACTAATCTCCATTTCTTCTGAACGAGGTGGTCCTCCCATCTAAATACTTTGATAGTAACGCATTTATGAATTTGTCCATCAAGTCTAATTACATTAACCACTAAGGCACTAATCCTCTCACATCTTGTGAGAGTTCACACCTACATCAAAAATAATAAGTGTGAATTTTGGTACCCAAATCTTTTTCAGTCCTTGGTGATTAGTATTTTTCCGAACCAAAACATTAGCACTAGATGTATATATTCTATAGAAAAATTGTGCCAAATGGCTTTTGCAGTGTATACTCTAACATGCATATTGATGTGAGCATAGTGTGCAAGAGGTGTATGCCGTGGAGAGTATGAATGCAAATGTGAAATATGTTTCTTGTGAAACATAGATTTCAATCTATCATGATTAAAAACACATTGGATCAATGTTGAGCCTAAATAATCAATCCTATTTTTAAAACACAAATCTCATTTTTAACAATAGGAGAGAAAATAACATTGGCATGAGAAACAAAATTTTTTCATTTTGGTAAGAGGAATATAAATCTTTTCTTTTTCAACTAAAGCAGTTTTCAAATATACTTTTTCTTTGAAACTAAAATAATTTCATTTTTCAAAATCTCATTTCCTTTTGAAATAAAATCAAGTTGAGTTTCCAAAGAATCTTTTTCATTTAAAGCAAAACTTTTTCTTTGGAAATCAACTCAACGTGGTTTTTCAATGATTTATTTTCATTTAAAATTTCTTACTTCTCATTTAAAACTAAATCAAGTTTTAAAGATAAAAACTTATTTTCTTTTTTCAATTTCAAACTCTTTTTTTTCCAATAATTTACACTTTTCTAGCATGTCATCACAAAACATGACAAATTCATCATTCAACATGTTTGCATCATCATCTAACATACTAGCACTATAATCAAGATCAAATTTCGAGTTTACCTCAAGGGAGTCATTCCCTTGAACCATGAAGAATACTTGGTCGGAATCATCTTCACTTGATTCTCTCTCCAAATCGTTTGAACCTTATTCTTCAAGAGAGATCAATATGTCCCACACTGGAAAGACGAAAACACAATTAGCAACTCTAAAAAGATAATCATTATTTAGGGTTTTCTTATTTGAATCATCGCTTGTGCATTAGCCTCTAAATAACCATTTTCAATAAATGATCTTTTTGTAATGGCAAGATAAACATGCATTCCTAAGACTTTAAGATATGAACCCATTTTAAATTTTCACATGTTGATGTTAGAAATACCAAACAAGAGTGAAACAAGAGAATCTATCAGTGTGTGTAAAACAAATATAGTGATTAGCAAAAAAGAATCATTCCTCGGTGGTTAAATCGAATATCAGGTGCACTAGCTCTGATACTAATTGAAAGTACACCTAAAGGGGGTGAATAGGTTTAGTGCTAATCAAATACGGAATTTAAAACTTTTACACTGATGAAACAAATACACAATATATAACCAATGAGTGAAGTCGGATTCTCGGTGAAGGGCTCTACAACTTCTCCTCAAGATTCCTCTAGACTAAGAATTGAAGGACTTCAATAGCTCTCTTGGTACAATACAAGTCTAAGCATAAAAACAATATCAAGTATATATGTATGAATAATAATTGCAATGCAACAAGAGTAGAGTTGAGAGAGAGAGAGAGAGAGATAGCAAACACAAACACAAGAAATGTTTCGAGGTTCAAGCACTAAGCTCTACATCCCGCCTTTACCTAAAAGGATTCCCACTGTCTTCACTTAGGAACTCTACAAAGAAAATAACCTCTACACAAGAGGTGGGCAAAAAGCCAATGTACAAAGCTAACTCCTCTACACAAGAGGGAAGCATAAAGCAAAGGCACAAAGTAAAAAAAATATTGATATAATACTTAGTGATAATAAAGATCACAAATAATACCTCTCATAATACAAGATCTTAGAAATAGATTTTGTAACGAATAACTTAAGCTTGTGAGAAAACAAAGATTTCGGAAATGAAGCACAAAAGAAAACATTTGGGAAAACTTTTTGAAATATAGAAACTAGAAACTTAAAATTTGAATTTCTCAGAACTTTTTTTTTGATTTTTCTAAAATTTGGAACACATAGAGATATGGATTTGGAGCACAAAAACTATTTAAAAACTTATTGAAAAACTTTGTTGAAAGTGAGAATATCTGCTCTTGAAAAATCTTGTCAAAACTCACCCAAAAACTCATATATAATTCAAAGAAAAACTAGTTGTTAGGTTCAAACAAGGCCCGAATGGCTTGTCGAATGACCGGCCGGTCAACCGCCAACGGTCATATTTTCTGACCATTGAAGCCTGGCGGTCGACTGGGCGGTCGACCATTCAGGGACTAGCTCTGCACAATAAGTCAACTTGGAGTACATTTTTAGTCTAAAAATTCTGAATTTGAAAAAAATTATATAGTAAGAATTTATAGATATTTAAGTCATCTTTCTAATACATTAAATTGATCAGATATCTGAGTTAAAGGTTATGATCAATATACTGAAAGGTGTCAAAATAGGAAACTGTAAACTGTTTTCAGAATATGAATTGACTTCAAGCCAATATTTGACATCTTTAGCATTTGAATAATGTAGTGGGTAATTCCTAAGGAATCAGTTCACACACCAAAATACTTGAGACGGATTTAATCAAATCACAGAAAATAATCGCAAACACACTGAACTTATGTGAAAAACCCGAAAGGAAAAAATCACGGAGCAGAAGCGAGAAATTCCACTATGTCAATGACGATTTCATGTAGAATTCTCAGTTGTGCTAGGGTTTCTGAACTCAAAAGATCATCCCCTTCCTCTTTGGAAGAGATCTACTATTTATACAAGTAATGTTTGTTTAGACAAGGTTACAGTGTCCATCTCGGTTTAAATATTTAACCATTTATCTTAGAGGCGGTTAAGGTTGAAAATATAGGTTTATACTGGTTGGGTGAGAGTTTATCTTTATGTGATAGTTTATGTCCAGTTATATATGTGGTTCATCTATCCCCAAGTTGTAGCTGCCAAGTTCAAATGGAGATTTGACTTAGGGATTCTCACAACTGATTTTGTCTCCTTCTAACTATACTAACTGCTTGAGGTTTGAATCGAATGGAGACTCCTAGTCAGAGCTTTTGGAAGCGGGTATGTATCGCTCGTCTGTTTGGTGCTGGATGGACACGTGGCGTCATTTCGAGGAGGTCGAAAACTGACCACAAAAATAAGAAAATAGTAATTAAATAAAAAAATGTAGACTTTGAAGTTATCTTTATAATGTAATTTAAATCACATCGATTGAATATCAGAATAAAAAGTTATTGCCAAAATACTAAAAGGATATAGAGCAGACTCAACAGAACAGTCGACTGACCGATCAACCGAGCCCAACTCCACAGAGCACAATTCCCTGGTGGTCGACCGAGAAAAATCGATAGTTCTGCAGGCATAGTCAGTCGATCGGTCGGTTGGCCGATCTCTACTGCGATAGACCGATCGGTCGACCGAACTCTAGTTCTCTTGGGCTCATGCACGTCTGTACACGTTGGTCGACCGTGCGGTTGATCGGCAGAGCAAATGAGCTCTGCAGACCAACTCTGCCCAAAATCTATATTTTTGATTTAAAGATCTTATTAATCCCTATCTAAATACCAATATATCTTAATAAATTCTACAAAAAAGTTCATGTAAATATAATGAAGTACAAATATGTGTGATAAAAAATTAACACATATTATAAACATGTGAACTTATTTTTGAGAAATAGAAATTCAATCATGAAACCAAAACCGTATTTTTTTAAAAACTAAACTTTGTAATAGAAAACCTATTTTTTTTTTTCAAAATTAGTATAAATACAAATATAAATTGTTGAAACTCAATTGAAGTACAATGTGTATGGATAAAATTCAATACACATATAAATCAATGTAAGCTTGTTTTTAATGAAATCTATTTCATGAAACCAAAAACAGATTAAACCGAAAATTAAAACTACTATGTGTGTGTAAGCTTGAGCAATCAAAACTAATCTATTCTATAAACAAGATCTAAACTCACAAACTCTAAACTCAAGTCTTCTTGAAAATATTCTTCTCCATGTAGTTTGATCCAAACTTGATTCGATCAAGTTAAACTCCTCCTTGAGTACTTGATATGTTCTTTGCGCTAGAGCTATTGAATCAACATGTGTTAGCTTAAAGAAGCTATACACCAACTAAGATCTTGATTGAATATCTGAAACTTAAATAATATAAGATCATTAGTACAATAACTATATGAGTTAATCATCATCAAAGCTAAAGTGATAGGCCTTTGGGCCAACATATGCTAATTTCGGCTGTCCATTTTACGCCTACTTGATGGATGGGTAAAAGTATAAAAAATACATGATTTTTGGTTTATAGATACTTGAAATAATGTAAATCAACTTCAATGGAGTGGATCTTATTTTTGAATGGCGTAGGTTTCTATTTAAGTGGGAAGAATTCGAACCTAAATCCTTCCGCATGTACCTAATTCTCTCTCTCTCTATACACACACACACACACTTGTGTAGCTCCGAAAGGATTTGAGCTCGAATCCTTCCTACTCAAATGCCAACATCCGACATTCAAATACAAAATTCACTCCGTTGAAGTTGATCTATATTATTTGAAGTAACTAAAAATAAAAAATCAATTATTTTGAATACTTTTTGTCCATCCATCAAGCGGCGCGCAAAATGAATGGCTAAAAGTAGTGAGTTAGTTAGATCTATGTCTCTAAACATACAAATTCTCCATCCGGCCATTTGATCATG
>JAVJIF010015345.1:0-108930 GCA_038442645.1 Agave tequilana
TTATCATAAAACTAGTTTCGTTATTCTTCAATTGTGTAGAGTTTTCAAATATTTTAAAATATTTTTAAATCATATCTTGAAAATCCCTACCAACAAAAGGGCGAATAGTTGGGTGACCATGACTTGTATGCTTTAATGACTATCTTTATCATATGCATGAATAAGGTGGTAGGTATAAGTTATACATGATCTTCATGAAATTTTATTTTTGTATACTCATATGTGTTTTCTTTATATATGTATTCACCAATTTTAAGTAGTATTATCATTTTATACATACATATATATGATTTAGGTTGTGCTTATTTTGCAATGCCATATATTTTATTTAAGCACAAACTATTTATGCTAAGTTGACTTAATTTTAAATATTAATTGGTATCTTTACAAGTTTATGCATTAATTTCAATTGGTATTTTGTTTGATATAAAATGTACTTCATATTTCACTTACAATTGGTATCAAATGTATTTTAGTTATGAGATATAATAATTTTTAATGAAAATTCATTTTGTATACCCATGTTTTCCATATATGTATGGATCATATCTAAATTAATATTATATTGCTCTGATACATACATATAGATGTTTTTTTGTGCTTTAAACATATTTGCCAATATTTTTTTAGCAAAATTATTTCTTACTAAGTTTAATTTAATTCTTGATGTCAATTATTTTCAATTGGTATGTTATACAAGCTTATGCAATGTTTTTTTGGTATTTCATAAAGAGGGAGAAAATTTCTTATTTATCTTTCAATTGGTTTTATTTCAATTGAGATCTTACTCCTAATCTTTATGATAAAAAAAATACTTTATTTTGGTATATGCTAACATTTTCAGTATTGGTATCAATAAACTTAAATTGGTATTATTCTCAATTTGGTATCTTTATTATAAAATGGTTTTAGTATTTTCCTAAAAATTTGGTTTTACTTTCAATGATATCATGTCTTTCTATTGATATCAATTCATAAATAGATTATTTCTTTTCATTGGTAAAAAGAATGTTTAATTTTCAATTAGTAAAAAGATTATCTTTCAATTGGTTCTTTCAATTGATTGTTTTATTGGTATCAAATTTTTGCTTTAAAATAAGTTTATTGGTATTGTTTATTTGTCTTCACCCCTTTGTTGATGAGTGACAAAAGGGGGAGAAGATTTGAGATTATATATGCATGTTATTAAATGTTTGTGTATATATATCTTGCTTTTATTTGGTATCTTGAGCTACATTGCATATCTTTATATGTTTATTGATTATGCATAACTTAAGGGCGAACTTCTATGAAGCATATTCTTAATCTATGCATATATAACCTTTTAAGTTTTGTCATCATTAAAAAGGGGGAGATTGTTGGCCCAGAGGCCTTTTACCTTAGTTTTGATGATGACTAACTTATGAAGGTTAGTTTACTAATGATCTTGTTTGCATATAGTTTCAGTTATTGATCAGATCTTAGTAGTGATTTGACTTCAATAAGAGATTCACAGTTAAGTGTGTTGAAGCAAATAAGTGTTGATTCAAGAGCTCACATCGCAACGATCGCATCTAGCTCCTTTGAATCAAGTTTGGATCGAGTTGTATTAGAGTTGAAGATCGACGAGAAGACCTCAGTTTGTTTAGTTTAAGTTTTGTTTTAGATCTTGTGTATAGATTGATTAGTCTTGATATGCTCAAGTCAACACACACCCACACACACACAAAAGTTCAATAATTTTTGGTTCGGTTTAACCATTTTGGACTTTCAAGTTTTATATATGATTTTCATGAATAGATAGAATCAAAACAAGTTTATATGGTTCAATGTATATTGAATTTCATTCATATACATCTATGTTTCATATTAACTAAAAAACTTAATTTGATGAATCAAATTCATGGTTTTAAGTTTTGCTTTTAATAAAACTTAGTTTGGATTTAATGTCATAAACATAGATATATCTTTTATATGTGTATTGGATTCTATCCATACACAATATGCTTCAAAAGTGTTTCTATATCATGTTTTTGTTTATACAAGTTTTGTAAAAAAAGAATTTTCATTTCAAAATCTAAGTTTGGAAAATACTGTTTTTGATTTAAAGCTAAATTTCTATATCACAAAAATAGTTCAAATTGTTTGAAAAATGTGTTAAATTTTAGTCACATATATTTGTTCATCAAATATTTATAAGAACTTATTTTTGTGAATTTTATGTAATTTTATGAGATTTTAAAGACAAAGTTTTCAAACCCAAAATCCCAACCTGAGTTTACTGGCGATCGACCGACCGGTCAACTGAATTAGAACTCGTCGACCGATCGGTTGACCGATGTGCACAAGGATGTGCATAAGGCCTTGCCTATATGCCGATTGACCGCACGGTCGATTGACTGAGAGACCATAGGTCTCTGTTTGGCACGGTCGACCGGGCGGTCGATGACAGGCAATTTGCCTTGGGGCGCTCGACCGACAGCCCCAACGGCCAGAAATCTGACCGTTGGCCGGTGATTGATCGACATGTTAGTTTTGACCTGACGGCTATATTTTGGATCCCCTATAAATATGTGTTCCTTTGGCCAGTTTTCACTAAGATTTTGAGAGCAAGTTTTTTTTTTCACTTCTCCTTAGTTTTCAGCAAGTTTTCAAAAAAATTTTTGTGTCAAAACTCTCTTATCTTTATTTGTTTTTAAAGTTTTTTGAAAAATCAAGAAAATAATTTGAGAATTCTAGTTTTGTTTTTCATTTCTTTATCTATCAAGAAGTTTTTCTCAAGAGCTTATTTTGTCGTTTCTTTTCAAAACACATTATTTTTCTCACACTTGAGCTATCATCTCTAATATTATCTTTTGGGTCTTTGTTTTGTGAGAAAATTATTTGTGATCCTTTGAGATCACCAAGAGAGTTTGTGATCACTGGATCACCAAGTTATAAATCTTTTCTTTGCTTTGGCTTTGTGCCTTCCCTCTTGTGTAGAGGTGTTTGTATTTGAAAGAGGAGTTGTGTACTCCCGGTATTGAGTTACAATTTCTCAGTGGAGGTCCCTTTGTGGAAGGTCCTATGTGGACATAGTAGAAATCTTTCTGTGTGAAGGCGGGACGTAGAGTAGTGGCTCGAACCTCGAAACATATATTGGATTTGTGTTTGATCCACTATCTTTCAACTCTATCTCTCTTTTTATATCTTGCATTACTTTATATTGTTCATATTATATACATGCTTGGTATTAGTTGTGTGCCCACACTTGTGTTGAACCAAGAGAGCTTTAATAGCACCTCAACTCTTAGTCTAGAAGAATCTAGAGGAGTAGCTCCAGAGCCCTTCATGGAAAATTCGGGCCCACTCTTGGTTACACGTTATATGTTTGCAAATTAAGTTTTAACTCTGTATTATTTGTCCTAGATTAGCTAGTACACCTATTCACCCCCACTCTAGGTGAATTTCAGAGTAGTCTCTACCCCAATTGTTTTGATAACAGACGGTAGGCAACATTAAAAGCGTTAAGCTTATTTTAAGCTCAATTGTAGAAAACACTTGGGTGCATCATAGGAATGGGTTTGAGTAAAGCACCTAAATGTTTACTCGCATAGTCAATCATAACTAGTATTTTCTCTTTAACTTAGTCCATGGGATCTTCAGTTGCTAAGTGAGATTTCCATTAAGCTGATCCAGTATGGTTAGGCTTTTAGCCTCCATTCCCTTTGATATGCAGTTTATACGCTCTCAACTCAAACTTATAGTGAATGGATCCGCTAGGTTATCTTTTGACAATTACCTGATGGTATTATGTCTTCAAAAGATGTGTCTAGACTCACCGTTTATAAAACATTTTGTGCCCTATAAATCACTGCATGGTTGCCGCAGTGAATGCATATGGTGGGCATTAGCTTAGACCATAAAGGTATATCATCTAGAAATTATCGAAGCCATGTTTGATTTGGGTATCCTAGTAGTCAAACTAGCCCGATTTTAGTTCCAGATATTATTTCCTAATATTTTGTATTTTTCAGAATTTTCTGAAATTTTTTGATTATTTTGGAAAATCTCCAAGTTCAGTGTTGTCCGATACCGATAATCGCCTCTATGATTTTAATTCACAAACAGAGTTGAATTCTAAGAAAATATTATTAAATTGTTCTTTAAAATCATATTTTTTACTTTAGCATATTTTAAGGATTTTTTCTAAATTAATCAAAAATTTGGCCGAACTGGTATCGCCGATATATTTCAGGATTTTTAACTTACAGACTAAACTGAATTTCCTAAAACTGATTTCATATTGTACCTCAGAATAATATTCTCTATTTTATAGAATATTGAGAACTGTTCGAAACTAGTCAAATTTTGACTCAGTTAAAATATTAATAAATAATATTAATTTACTTTACTCTTTCTTTTCTTCTCGCCTATTCTCCTTTTCTTCCCCCTTAAGCCAGCCTACCTTCACCACTGCGTCTTCTCTCTGTTTCTCACTCCCACAAATCACTCTCTTTCCCTTTAACATTCACTCTCTTAAACTCTCCCTCCTTATCTTTCACTCTCTTTCTCTACTTCTTTTTTATTTTCCCTCGTCACTCTCTCTCACTCACTATTTACTGTCGCCAGCCTCTGCCAAGGCCAACACCACCGCCGACCACGTCCAGGCCCACCAGCCTCTCCTATTGCTCAGTTTCTTCTTTTCTTTTACTCTTTCTTACGCTGTCTCTCTTTCTCTTTCCCTACCTCTCTCTCCAACCATCCCTCACTCCCACTCTCTCCCTAGCTCTCTCCTCCTTCTCCTCCAGGCCGTGCCACCCACCTCAGCCGCCTCGTCGCTGTGCTCTACTACCGCGATCGCTACTGGGCACCCTTCCTAGGCCACCACCTCCTTCTCTCCCCTCTACTTCTTTCTTCCCTCTCTTTTTTTCTCACTCTCCCTCACTTTTCCCTCCTCCTCTTTTCCCTGCGGCCATTGGTGTCCAGGCCTCCATCGCTGACCTGACGGAGCAGCTGTTGGGCGGCCACTCCACCGCCGACGAGGCGGACAGGCCTAACTTGGCCGCTGCCCCCGCTCCTCTGTTTCTCTTTCAGTCTCTCTCTCCCTCTCTTGGATCCCAACCCCAAACACCCAATAACCCTATCCATTAACTCATATTACCCAATATCCATTTAATTAAGTAATTGGGTCGGGTTATTGGATCTAAACCCAACCTTTAGCAACCTAAACCCGCATCCAAAACTAATAAAAGTATTTTTGCATAAGACCCCGGGTAAATAAATTATTTCATTTTAAATCCTAGAAATTTATATATTTAGTCTATTATTAATGATTTTCAATGTTTGGGCGATATCTTAATCATCTAGTATCGATCTGGATGATTCTCAAACCGTTACGATTAAAAAAGACGATCTAAACTCCTGTGATATCTATGTGAGTATTTTTCTTTTATAAGTTATACTTAAATTATTAAATGGAAAATATTGATTAAATTATATTTACCGTTTAATAAATTATTTAAATTATATTTACCGTCTAATAAATCATGTAAATGATACAACACATTAATTAATATATAGATATATGCTTGATAAACATTTTAATAAAATAATATTTATTTTTGATTCTTGATTTAATATTCATGATTTAATATAAAACATAAATTAATTATTAAGGTATTAGTAATTAATAAATTGATAATTTTTACTATAGTTGTAATGATTTAAAAGTAAATAATTTATATAATTACCTTGTGATATTGATCATAGTAATAATATTGAAACCGATATAACAAATATATATATATATAATATATATATATATATATATATATATATATATATATATTATATATATATATATATATATATATATATATATATATATATATGAGAGAAATGTAAATCAACTGACACAGGAGGGAACTCCCTCCTATGTCGCACTCAAAAATCATATTTTTCGAGTGAATTTTCAAGATCCGACCGCACATTATCATATTCATATTCTAAAATATACACATATAAAAAATCAAGTGATTTGAAATTCATTTACTCATTGATCTAATCGTTCCATTTTGTCCTATTGTTAAAAACCGTTAATGTTTGAACCCAAAGAAAATGGAGTAAACAAACTTCAAATCACTTGATTTTTTATATGTGTATATTTTAGAATATGAAGATGATAAGGTGCGGTCGGATCTTAAAAATTCACTCGAAAAATTGATTTTTGAGTGCGACATAGGAGAGAGTTGCCTCCTGTGTCAGCTGATTTACATTTCTCTCTCTCTCTCTCTCTCTATATATATATATATATATATATATATATATATATATATATATATATATATATATATATAAATTGATGCATGTTAACTATATCACCCAAAATAGTTACCGTTATCAGAAATCACGAAAATAATCACTGATACACTGGACACCGGTATTTACATATTCTTGTATCACTTTACATAAATTACAGTCACTTGCGTATTCATGTAATCCCATTCACGGATATTCTATTATAATAGACAATGTATTTCATGTAGATACTTGTTACACTTGACACTGTTATTTCATGTATTCGTATCATAGTTACACAGATGCTCCATACACCAAACACTGTTATTCCATATACCTGTATCACCATTACATGATACTATTATTTCATGTTCTTATGTCATTGTTATATAGATTCACCTGTATACATGCGTTAATTGTTTCTGTATTCTTGTTGCGTGAATCACTGTTCCTGTTACATGATTATTCTTGTATTTCTGTTATATGACTGTTCCTGTTACTGATATCGATATGATACTCTTGTTACTAGGCATGAGTGTTATTGATATATGATGTGTGAAACTAAGTGCCACGTGGATTTAAACCATGGGGGCCGCCTCTAGAATCCCATATCTCTTGTTTTTTTTTCTATATCGTGTTTCTTGATATCAACAAAGCTCACGTCCTATTATTGTATTACATGCACCAGTATTGTTCTTGTTCTTGATACACTGTGTAGTTTAATTATAATAAATATAATATGGGGTTGATGGAGACTTGACGGTTGATTCGATCTTATCAGGTGGATGTATTGGATCCATGTTTATCCAACTGCAGGGGATGATAGTGCTAGCTACTGATTGTATATAACTCCATGAGCTCTCGTTTCCCGTTTCCTGCTCCCTCTTAGCGAAGGGCCCTGGTCTCAACAGTGAGGGGTCCGTTTAAGGTCATGATTTCAGGTATGCACGGAATACACCCAACCGATTAGAGCTCCTTGACCATTGAGTTTTTAATTAATACAATAAAAAAATATAAACAATAATGATGACAGAAAACGCTTGTTATTTGGTCACTCTCTTATTCGGATCATGGTACTCGTATGACATATTCGGATGAGTTCGGCTGGAGTACGGGCTCCAGTATGAACTGCTAGTGGTATGGGACACTGGAAGAGATTGATTAAAATATCAGGCAATACTGATTGTTATTATTATATAAAATAATATTACTTACTTGATACATGTATGTTACTGTCCATTTATACTTATTACACAATCTGACATTTTATCTATCACCATGTTACATGTACACCTTGCACTTCATGTGAAGACACATTATTCATGTTGTAATGCCCCGATCCCGCGGGTACGGAGACATTACTGCGACATATATACGTAGGTCAAAAATACCCTCACATATACACGCTAAGCATCAATACGAGAAAGAATCAGAGTATGGAAGTGGTGCATTAAAACATTCCAACACATGAGTATAATTACAAAGTTATCACAGGATGTGACACAATATTAGAAGAATATTATATTACCGATAGGTGCAAATGTGAAAATACAATGAGATATACAAGTATGAATAGTACAAAGGCGCTCACGAGTTACAGAAGAAAAACTAGAGAGACGAGCAGGGGACCTGAAAGGATAAGGCCTCAGACGGTCTTCCGATGATCCACTCTTCAGCTGCATTACTCTGATCAGCAAGATGAATTCATCAGCTCCAAGTTTCAGGTTCTGGATATGAGGATCCATGGGAGTCAGAACTCCACAACGAGTGATGACGTGAATGCCAAATGGTGTGCATAGATAAGCACACGTGTATCGATAAATCTGAATCATAAATATGCATTAAAAACTGTGTCGTAAGCACAAGCATACAAGAGCAAGTAGAGAGATAGTAAGTGATGTCAAGCAGGAAATACACATGGTATAATAAGATAAGAGCAGGAGACGGGTGGAATAGAACACAAATGGCAAGAGAGATGTAAGCAACTATAATATAATAATAATCATAAAACTAAAATATCGATGTAAAACCTAATGAAAGCAAACTTGGCAAAGCATACAATTAATTATTAGTTGGCATCTTTTATTATATTTATTACTCGTTCTACTCAGATGTCTAGATATGTGAACTAGCGTCTGAGCACACATATATCCACATTTGAGTAAAGCAAGGTTGTTATTGGAAACTAACGGGGGTATCTACGAAGAATGTTTACAATGGGTCCGCGCATGCCTAGGACCACGGTCCAAGGCGTTCCATTACTGGTGTATGGAACTGGCCGCAAGGCGTATAGGAGGGTCTTATAGGATACCCTTTTTAAGATGGTACCAAGAAGGAGGGAGCCAGCTCTCCCCTCGGTCACCTGGAGGCCCTCAGGTCGAACCAGAAGATTTAGTTGCACAACATACCTAATACCTCTGTAAACACAAATATATATATATATCCGTACGTTTCCCCTGACCAGGTGTAAGTTGTCCCTTTCTATAGTTTATTAGATAATTATCAGATTTCGGGAATGAGCAAGAACAAGGTAGGAGTATCAAGAGTACAGGTGTATCAGGAGTACAGTTTGTATCAGAATATATCAAGATGTAAATAAGATGTCAGGTCATCATTCCCGTTATCGTGATAATTATAAGAATCATGAATATCATGCCGGATGTCAAGTGATAGGCATGATAGGAGGGTGTTATCAGGCAGGTGACAAGTGATTGCATGGTATATATAAGCACATCAAGTGAAAGTATGTCAAGCGATACAGAAAAATAGTACCGATATAAGGGGTCGGTACGAATACCGAAAAATCATACAGTTTCAGGAAAAATAATATAAGTAAGATTTCAAACTCTTCATAACCAATAATAGAAGAAAAGATAAACTGGTGAGCAGGTGATAAGCAAGAAAGCGAACATCCAAGTAGAGCTAAGTAAGCTGGAGGTACGAGCAGCAAATAGTGTTTAACACTAGAGTGCTTGATGAAGCTACTAGAATGACTCGGCTTAGAAGGCGAGTCTAAAATCCGGCAGGGTTTTGCCTAGACGAATCTAGAAGTAAAGCGCTGAGCGCTAAGCATGCCTACCAGACGGAGCTGAGAGACTTGACGGTCTAAGTGCACTCCTCTTTCTAGAAAGTGGGCGAGTAAGCCCGAGGGCTAGAGTACGCTCGGGGTCTAGGCACACTCTCGGTAGCTACCACAAAACCCATAAGGGTGCAGGCCTAAAACCAGTTGAGTAGCTAGCCCGGGAGTGGGTAGAAACCCAGAGTCAAGGGTACCACAATGTTAGTACCACAGGAGTATGCATATAAGCATGATAATATCTAGACTATCGTGGGGTGGTGAAGCTCGGAGGCTGAGTGAGATAGGAATAAGATCAGCGAGCAAACAAGCGAACAATCAAGCAGAGCTAGACAAGCTGAAACGAGGCTAACGCACAACGCTAAACGCTATCACGCTTGGTGTAGTTACCGCTCACGGCGAAACTAAGATAAATACAGCAATAGCTCGCGGCGTAACTACACTCGGACGGAGTTAGCGATAGAGCGCTGAGCGCTTAGCTCGCCTAGCAGGCGGAGCATGAGAGCTCGGAGGTTGAACGCAGCTCGGAGGCTGGGTATAATATCTGCAGAAGTGTTAGTGTCAATCACACGCACATAATAAGGCAGTAGGAGACAACATCACAGGCATGTTACATATATAAGAAATAAACTACCCTAGTACAAACATTTGTCACAGGCATATACATGTACAATACTGGGTACACGACCACATATAAATATATGGGGAACAACCGAATACAAAATACGATCGAATACTAAATAAAATACATAGTCGACCCGTCGAAGCGGGGAAACCCAAAATGAGGCGAGGACACTCGCCTAAATCTTCAGAAAAGCCGAAAACTCTGGAATCCCAGGAACTCACGCACGCACCATAATATATTAAAAATATATAAATATTTTAGAGAGAGAAAAAGAATAATAGAGAAGAGAGGAAAAGAGAGAGAAAACAAGAAAAGGAGGGAGAGCTAGAGAGAAAGAGAGAGCTATAGTGAGAAAGAGGCCTAGAGAGGGAAAAAGAGAACTAGTGAGAGAAAATATAGAGAGAGAAAGAGGGAGGCAGAGAGGGAAAATTTTAGAATGAGAAAGAGAGTTAAAGAGATAATCTAGAGAGAGAAGAGAGAGTTAGAGAGAATGAGAATAGGAGAGAGAGAAACTGAGGGAGAGAGACAGTAGAGAGAGGGAGATAGTAGAAAGAGAGGAACGAAGAGACAGAGAGAGAAGAGGGCATGAGAGAGAAAAGGAGGGGGTTGTTGCCCCCTGCTCTTCAACTTTTGGCCAGACCAGAGGCCTGGCCGTGGCTCAGGCAGCGCCGGCCGGCCATCGGCCAGGGGTGGTCGCGCCGGCCATCCCAAGGAGGAGGAGGTAGAGGGGAGGTTGGGTGGTGGAGATGGTGGAGGGAGTGGGAGGTGTTGGATTTGGTGGTGGTGGTGGAAGTAGGAGGAGGAGGTAGTGGCGCTTGGGGTTGTCGTCAGCTATGGGAGTCACCGGAGGTGGTTGAGGAGCTGCCGGCCAGGTGGGGTTGGGTGTGCCGTTGGTTAAGAGTGAGGGAGAGCAGGTGAGAGATAGAGAGATTGAAGAAGGGGAGAGAAAAATTAGGGGAGAGAGAGTGAGATTTTGAGAGAGAGGACAAGAAATAAAGGAAGAAGGGGGAAGAATTGAGAGGGGAAGGAAGAAGTAGGAGGCCCTCATTGGTGCCAAGGGAGAGAAGAAAGAAGAAAAAATCGAAAAGAAAAAGGAAGAGAAGGAGAAGATAAGGAGGAGGAGAAAGAAGGAAAAAAAAGAAAAAGGAAAAAGAAAAGGAAAGGAAAAAGAAAGAGAGAGATTGAAAGGGAGTGATGGGAGGAGAGTTTAACGAAGGGGGTGAGGGTTCAGCAGGTGATGGGATGGGGGGGAAGGAAAAGGGAAAAGAAATAAACGAAAAGAAATAAAGAAAGAAAGTAATGGAAGATTCCTAAAATATTAATATTATAATAGTGTCGTGAAATATAGACTGTTTCAGAAAAATCTTTAAAAATACGCAGAGGTAGAAATCATCACCCTGAGGAATAATATGAAATCAAATTTTAGAAATAAAATTTAATTTTAAATTAAAAATCTTAAAATCTACTGGCGATACTGGTCGACACCAAAACGGGTCAAACTTCGATAAATTCTAAAAAATATCTAAAAATGCATTAAGTTAGAAAATGTGATTCTAAGAAGTAAGGTGACAGCAGATTCCAAAAATTTAACTCTAATTGTAAACTAAAAATTTTGAAATCAACCAGCGATACTGGCCGACACCACATCCGGGGGAATTTTGATAAATTCAGAAAAATCTCAAAAAATACATTTAGATAGAAATGTGATTTTAAGAAATAATGTGAAAGCTATTTCTAAAAATTTAACTCTATTTGTAAATTAAAAATTCGAGAATCGATCAGCGGCACTGATCGACACTGGTTTTAAATATTTATAATTTAATTTAGAAAATTCTAAAAAATCATAAAAAATATAAAATATTGAAAAATGATGCTTGAAATTAAAATCAGTCAAATCTGACTATCAAAAATATCAAATCAAGTAAGACACTAGGATCGGGTCCATGTTTCAGACTAGGGCTGACTCTGAGTTCACGAATCCGGATCCAATGCAAAATGATCGCATAAATATTCATAAAACAAAAACAATTACGGGAAGCAAATAAAAAAATACAATCAAAAAATTAGAATACACAACTAAGTACGTATTCCGGGAGCGAGATGTTACACATGTGCACGTATACTCTGCATTTCATGTATTTTCTATTTCATGTATTTCTTTTAGACACACTGTTGATGTATAACCACAACACTAAAGTATGACTGTTCTGCGTACTTCATATATACATTTTTATATTAATCATTATCGTCACACTACTATTTCTATTAGTATAAATAAATAAAAAATAATTAAGACTTGATACATGTTAATTAAATAAATTGATATTGTTAGTGTATAACTAAATAATGAATCTTATTACTTATATTCATAATAATATGTTAAGGGTATAATAACATAAAGTTAGTTGATACATATATATAACTCTTCCCAATTGACATGTTATAGTTTATAATCATATATATATAGTATTATAGAGGTAACACTATTATAACATGCTAGGTATTGATGATGTTATAGCGCTTGATGATGTTATAGCGCTGATAACATACTTTTAATATTAATATACAGATTGTTAGAATATTTATATGGTATCATTGTTACCTCGACATATATTATCTATTATCGTGGTTTTACTATTATAGTATATATTATTACTTTCTTCATTTTTACCACTCAGTAGGTTACTTTCTCACGATCCTGGGTTTGCATGCTCAGATTGGAGACCAGAGATATTGGAGTACTTGATATTTCATGAGATATTAGTAGGAGACTCAACGCCTTTGTTATTCATACTATATATATCATCTTGTCTTTAATTCCTTATTTATCTCTGTTTTCATATCTATCATGATTATTGACCATTAACACCCCGTTCCCGGGACACGTACGCAGATACGTATCCAGAATTCCTTGACTGTTTTATTTTAATTTTCTTTCAGTATTTATTTTTAGGTTGCGATTTCTTATGTTATTTGGTATCGAATCTGGATTCTCAGTCTTAGAGTCAGCCCAGACCCAGACCGGGAACCCGATACCGGCATATCGCCCGATTTGACTTTCTGATAGTCCAATTTGATCGATTTTAGTTTCAAACACTATTTTCTAATATTTTATATTTTTCATGATTTTCTGAAATTTTTTAGAATTTTTCTGCAAAATCTCCAAAACCGGTGTCGGTCGGCATCGCTAATTGATTCCCGGATTTTAGTTTTCAAATGAAGTTTAATTTTAATAAATAGTTTTCGAATTACTTCTTAAAATCTTATTTTCTAACAAAAGGCATTTTGTGAGATTTTTCAGAATTTATCTGAAATCCACCGATTCTGGTGTCGGCCAGTATTGCCGAAAGATTACAAGATTTTTAATTTAAAAATTAAATTGAATTTCTAAAATCTAATTTCATCAAATATCTTAAAATAATATTTACTATTTTTGAGAATTTTTTGGAACGTTTCTGAAACAGTCAAATTTTTGTCCTATTAAAATAATAATATTATCTACCGACATTTTCTTTTCTTACTTTTTCTTTCTCTACTCCCATACTTTATACTCCCACATATTTTAATAAATTAATTATTTAATAATAAATTTTTTTACTATTTTCTTTTCTTTTTCCTTATTTTTCCTTTTCCTTTAATTTTCTTTCTTTTTCTTTCTTTTCTCGTTTTCCCCTTGCCTTCCCCATGCACTGAGCTCCCCTGCCATAGCCGCAGCCGCCTGCAGCAGCCCATGGCTGCTGTTGCAGCCCCTCTTCCCTCCCATTTCATCATTTCACTTTTCTCCTCCTCCATTAAAAACCCCCCCTTCTCCTTCCTTTCTATTTTCATTTTTCTCCAACACTTCAACAAAACAAAACCCATTTCCACCATCACCACTCAAGTTGTATAAACTCAGACGATGGCAACATGAGATATGTGGTATATAGATGAGAGTTTTCTTATTTGGATTATCCCCTTGACGTATCAGTCCCGTGAATTCATAATCTGAGCTTGTTTAATTAGTTTTGTCCATACTTGTATTTACACATGTTTAACTTATTTACCGTATGTTTATATGTACCTATGCTCTTCATACTGCCTTCTATACATATTTTTAGTTTCAGATTCATCGATATATATGATTTACTGTCGTTCCTTTAATTTCCCTTATATTACTTGTCATTTTCTGTACATGCATGCCTGGACCACATCACTTGATCATGTACACGTGTGCCTGTTATGCACTCCATTTGACTTTATTATATGTACTCGTGGGTTGCATCTGACAACCCTGAATTCTCATATCCAGATCCTGGAGTCTGGACCTTGGTGGCCTTATTGTAGCTGATCAGAGTGCGCAGCGGATCCTTCCGTGACGATCGGAGTGCAGCAGAAGCTTGGATCATCGCCGCAGCTCTTCCTCCCAGTTTCTCTCTACTTGGTTCTCGAGACCCCTCTTACTGCTCGTGAGCACCTCTCAGCTTTTATATATCTCTTCATATATTGTACTTTTGTATTTTCTGGTGATGTAATATTCCTGTAATATTGTATCACTTTCTGTGATAACCATGTACTTGTACTTTTCTGTTGGACTGTATATTACCACTATGCTTCTACACTCTGATTCTTACCTGTACTGATGCTTAACGTATATACGTGAGGCCATTTTTGACCTGCGTATATACATCGCAGTGACGTCTCCGTATCCACGGGATCGGGGCGTTACAGGGTGGTATCAGAGCCTAGGCTCTCACATCCTCAGTACAACCAATCGGCAGATTAATGTGATATTAATTTGCAATTGGAGCACATGTGTAACACTTACCTTAACTAATTACCTTTTTCTTAACACTTGAATGCTTTGGGGAGGTGATGTGGATACAAGTATTCATGTAAGATACTTATACTATACATTATACTATACATATTAGTATGTATATATTATTATGTATGTATATGGATTTATATACACACACACACATGCATGTTGACTTCTTTACCATACCCCCCACCATACTTGTGGGTATAAGTACTTCATGAAAGAAAGAGGGATGGGGACCTTGGTTATAGGTGTAAGGTATAGGTGCAGGGAGATGGTGTTAGGGAGGGCACTTGTCATGATATCCTTAAAGGGAATGGTGTATAAATAGGAGAGAAATGAAGAGAAAATTTCATTTGGCAACACCCTCTCTCTCTCTCTTCATTCTCTAACTCCAAATCTCCTTCTTCTTTTCTCTTTTTGCAGCCGGACAAGGCATCAGCAAACAGCCAAGTTTTTTCTCCATTTCTTCACTCACACACACACACACACACACACTCACACACACTCTCTCTCTCTCTCTCTCTCTCTCCTCTCTCTCTCTCTCTTTCACTAACTCTTCTTCCCTTACTTCCTTTATACTAAAAAGGCTTCCTTTACCTATTTTACCTCCTCCAAAGACCAAATAGAACATGGTAAAGTGGTGATCTAATATCACTATTAGAGGAAATACTTGAAGACAAGGTTAACCTAGAATAACAAGTTTGGAGGGTGATATTGGTTGAAAAAGGTAAGCAAATCCTTAAGACTACTATCCCTCTTATACTCTTTTAACTAAGAACTAATCATGATGTTGTTATGACCTTGTAGACTCCATTATAGCGAGTGACCAAGCATGATAAAGGAATATTCTCTACAAGGGTGAGTAGAACATTCGGACCCTAGTATAATAGTAGGTAGTGTAAAGCTTGAAATAAGTGAAAGTTTCTAAGTTATAAGTGAACGTGAAATTGAATGATAATGCATGTGTATGGTTTATAGATTTTATGTATACATAATCTTATGGTAATCATATTGTAACTATTTTCATATATGTTTAACATTGTGTATGATTGTGTGTATACATGATAGTCAACCACATGCCTTTTTAGAGAAATAGTTCTATGGATAAATATGATACTTGATATTATGCATATAATTATGGCTACGCATATATTAAGATGACATGATACGTTAGTTATCTTGAAAAGGCTTGCATGTTGTTAATTTAGCAAGTGGTTACTTATACATGTTAATGATTTCCATAATGTTGACATCATGTAAAGTAGAAATCACGAGAATCATTTATGTTGGCATTGTTTTATAAATCCTCGCATGTTGTTATTACATGAAGGATATAATTGTTGCATATTTGGAGGAAGGGACCGGGTTGAACTGGAGGTGACCGAAGGAGAGAATATACGATAATGCATAGGAGGAAGGGACCGGGTGGAACCGGAGGTGATCGAAGGGGAGAATATTGCGTTGAATAACGTATAGGAGGAAGGAACTGGGTTTAACCAGAGAAGACCGAAGGGGGAGTCCACCTTTATGTTTAACAAGTGTGTTATTATGGTTAAGATAGAAAACGTATGTTAAAACTATAAGGAATTGATATTTTCAGACTCTGTAATAGTCGACTTACCTAGGCGATTTCAGTAGTATTAGTCGACTAGCCCTCGGGCTAAGTCGACTATAGATGAGAATAATGGGTAGACAAGTCCCTGGAAACCACCCTTAGTCGACCATATATGATAGGTTAGTCGACTAGCCTCAGTTACAGGCAATAAACAGAGAGTGGATATCATCTTTGAGTCTAGATTAGTCGTCTATAGTTGGTAGACAGTCGACTAGTACAATGGTTAGTCGACTACCTAAGACAAGATAGTCGACTATCTTTAATTACAAACAACCAACAGAGAGCACATATCTTTTTGGTCAAGACGTAGTCGACTGTAGATGGTTTATAAGTCGACTAGTACCAAGTGTAGTCGACTATACAAGTTAGGGTAGTCGACTAGGTAAGTCACATGCAACCAACAGAGAGTGAATAACTTTTGGGACAGAGCCCAGTCAACTATAGTTTCATTATAAGTCGACTAATAGTAAGTATTAGTCGACTATAGGATCGGGCAAGTCGACTACTAAGACCCATTTCTGTGTTTTGGTCAGGACTTCAGCAATTACCCAAAAATTGTGCAAAAATAGTATAAATTATAATTGTTAACCTGATGATAAATCCCTAATAGACATACATAATGGTCATGCATATGTTATTATTTTACTCACTGAGCTGTCGAGCTCACTCTGTTATATTAATCACCTTCAAGTTTGGATAAAGGCAAGGGACCCGCTTAATGACAAAACGGGCTAGGTGGCAGTGGGAGATATTTTTACCCTTTTTGGCATGTTATTTTGATATGTATATATTGTTTAAGAAAAATTATGTAAAATTTCTATGTTGATGCTTGCCATGACTTTGTAAAATATTGAAATGCTTGTATTATTAAGGTGCTTGACTCAGATACTGTGTATTATTATGGAATCTGTGGATTAGATAATGTGTAGGCTATGTTTTCAAATGGGTTGTCAGATCAATATTTTGGAAATATGATAAATCATGCTGAGATCATATATGCATATAAAGTGGAAAATGTTGTAAAGTATTAAGTAGGCTGATTTTAGCCGAAATTGAAGTGTTATATCTTGATTGACCCAACGCTTGGATTAAGGATAATCTGTGATGATTGTATTGACTAGAAATTTTTAAGACTGACCTTTACAGTTGGTATCAGAGCCAAGGGTCATAGGTAAAAGGAGAAGGTTAAGTCGGAGGCAATGGAATTGTTAGGCTTAATATGTGTGGATATGTGATTATAGTTAGGTAGTGGGTTTTATTTGACGGATTAACCATGAGTCAAGCGATAATTGATTATTTCCTCGCATCAGAATCAGGGTGCCCGCACATCGTGATTCGGGTGAGTTGGCTGAGAGTGCGGGCTCTCAGGAACAGCTACTAGTGGTTTGGGACATTGGGACGAGGGAATGCATTGAATTATCTATTGAACGTAAGTTATCATAAAGCATGAAACTTACGGGTAGACTAAGTATAGGTGTAAGTGTGAGTGTGTGTGTGTGTGTGTTGCTTCTTTCTTGTTGTATAGCCGTATGTCGAGACTATTTTTATGGGTTGAGATTAAT
Source organism: Agave tequilana (assembly GCA_038442645.1). NCBI lineage: Eukaryota > Viridiplantae > Streptophyta > Magnoliopsida > Asparagales > Asparagaceae > Agave > Agave tequilana. Next base: position 17,938 of record JAVJIF010015345.1, read on the forward strand.
ATGACTTCTTGTTTACATGTAATGGGACACTCTGACACATACTGGCCAGTCTCTAGCTCGGATAGTTTGAGTGCGAGTTAGACGGCAGGTTCCATGGACTGGGGATATGAGTCTGATGAGACTGACCCAGAGGTCATATTTGCAGCCCCAGACCACTTAGACCAAGAGGAGGTTGAGTCTCAGTCGTCTAATGAGCCTGAACTGACCATTGTCGATACGGAGAGTCTGGTTAAGAATTCACTTGATGTAGTAGAGATGGAGGATACAAGGTTAATAAAAGAAGAGACCCGAAAAGGATTCACTTATGGAGGTGTCTTTTGGGATGAAAAATGAGAAGACGACATGGATCTATATGATGATCTGGATGACTGGTGCTGCGCAGGAGATTAATTACCGGGGAAGACCCCGAGGAAGGCATGAATGATAGCGAGGATAGTAGCAGTACTAGCGGGGACTCGAGTGGGGAGACTCTACCCTATGAAGGATGAATCTATGAGCAATTACTTTTGATATGTATATATAAGTGTAAGCCTAGTGTGCTAATTGATGGATATCTTAGGAGTTTTATTGTATATGCCCTGGCACATCTTATATGTATACACATGGGTTAGTTCAGATATCCAAAGGGTAGATATATCAGTGTAATATTCTTGTATCCGTTTTGGGATGTGTGTGTGTGTGTGTGTGGGAAAAGTGTTCCTAGTAGGTCTCCTTAGATTGTAATCTAAGAAGACGGCTTAAAATTCCAACATCCCGATTTTTTTTCACGATCTGATCGCACATTATCATATTCATGTTATAAGATGCATGCATATAAAAAATCACGTGATTTGAAGTTTGTTTACTCTATTTTTTTTTGGGTTCAAACATTAATAGTTTTTAAATAGTAGAACAAAATGGAACAATTAGATCAATGAGTAAATGAACTTCAAATCATGTGATTTTTTATATGCGTACATCTTATAACATGAATATGATAATGTGCGGTCGGATCGTGAAAAATAAATCGGGATGTTGGAGTTTTAAGCCGTCTCCTTAGATTACAATCTAAGGAGACCTACTAGGAGCACTTGACCCTATATATATATATATATATATATATATATATATATATATATATATATATATATATATATATATATATATATATATATATATATATATATATATATAGCAAGTTGCTTGTTTGCAAGTGATAATGAATATTGTATTAAAGTGATTGCATGAAACTAGAATTTTATTAAAAAATTGTTTTCGCATATGTGAAGTATGTTGACTAGACGTCCTTATCTTATAGGAAGAACGATGGATCTAAATCAACTACCACCCAATGAGTCATTATCGCTCGGTGTGTCACACTATAGTGTGATAGGTAGTGCACACCCCATGGACAACAATGAAGATTCAGAAGTCCAGATAGGAGGAGGTCACGGAACTTCGGGGGTGATGCCGGAATGGCTCACTCAGTTAATGACAAGAACAAATGATAACAATTCCCATCGAGCATTGGAACAGTTTCAGAAGATGAAACCACCAGTATTTGAAGGGGAGGTGGATCCTTTACAAGCTGAAGCATGGCTTCTCCAGATAGAGAAGATCCTGAATGTAATGAACTGCACCGATGAGCAGAGAGTATCTTCCTCTTCTTTATGTTTCAAAAGGAAACAGAATACTGGTGGAGGGCAGTGAAAAGTAGTGTGAAAAGCACAAGAGAACCAACCACCTGAGAATTTTTAGTGAATAAATTCACTGAAAATATATTCCAGAGATGGCCAGAGACAAGATGGCGTCAGAATTTCTAGAATTACGGTAAGACCAGATGAATGTGTCCCAATACAACCAGAGGTTTACCCAAGTATCCAGGTATGCTGATGCCTTGGTGAAAAGTGAGGCAGAAAGGACAAAGAGGTTCGTGAAGGGCCTGAAATCAGAAATTCGAGACAGATTGATTCCTCTACAACTGAAGAATTATCTCTAAGCTGTGAAAAGAGCCTTGGAGGTAGAAATGGATATGCAAGAAGGTCATAAAGACTGGGCGAAAGAATTTTCCAGCTCAAAGCGTCCCCGATATCAAGGACCATCAATGTCGGTGGCATCGGGATCCAGTAGTAAAGGATTTGGGTTTAATGCCACTCCTCAAAGAGGAGGATGGGCCAGAGGTAGAGGAATATGGTTGAGGAATAGAGACACTTTTTTGAAAGCACAGGCTACCTCTGCATCCCACCCTAGAATCTCAGAGGCCCCGTGGTGCCAGAAGTGTAGAATAAACTATTTTGGAAATTGCATCAAAGATAGAGCTTGCTATAATTGTGAAGGGGTGGGCCATTTGAAGAAAAGTTGCCCAACGAAGCGCGGAAGCCAAGGGCAAAGTAGGGGAGGTGGAAGGCCAGCTATGAGAATGAACCCTCCCAGGGGACCGACCAGTAATTTTATGTCGCCAGTAATGCTCCACGACCTGCTGCAACTCAATCATCTGTCCAACAGCCACGGGTTCAAGGAAGAACTTTTGCATTGACCCATCGAGAAGCAATGACCTCAAATGCAGTAGTGGAAGGTATGATCTCCATATCAGAACATATTGCTCATGTATTGTTTGATCTTGGGGCTACTCATTCATTCATATCTAGTGCTTTTGCTTATAAATTAAATCAAGTATCAGAACCCCTAGGATTTCAGTTGGTTGTATCCACACCCATAGGGGTAAAGATAATAGTTAGCACTAGATATGTGAACTGTGAAGTGATGATTGGAGAGATGAAAACATCTATTGATTTGATTAAGCTGGGCGAGATGGAGTTTGATGCAATATTAGGAATGGACTGGTTGTCTGCTTTTGGTGCACATGTAGATTGTAATAGGAAGAGGATCATCTTTAAAATAGAAGAAGTTCCGAAGTTTATTTTTAAAGAGGTAAAAGTTAGTCATGAGATACCCTACATATCAGCCATTAAAGCCACCAAGTTAATGAGGCAGGGATGTCAAGGATTTCTGGCTTCAGTTTTGGATACCACTAGAACTGATATCAAAATTGAGACTATTTCAGTCGTGAATGAGTTTCCTGATGTATTCTATGAAGATTTACCAGGTTTGTCCCTAGATCGAGGTGTAGAATTTGTAATAGATGTGATGCTCGGTACTGCCCCAAATTCAAAGGCACCATATCGTATGGCCCCTGCAGAAATGAAAGAATTTAAAACTCAACTGCATGAATTATTAGATAAAAGTTTCATCCGACCAAGTGTATCTCCCTGAGGAGCACCAGTACTATTTATTAAGAAGAAGAATGGAAGTATGAGATTATGTGTTGACTATCAGGAATTGAATAAGGCCACTGTCAAAAATAGGTAACCGCTTCCTGGAATGATGACTTATTTGATCAACTATAAGGGTCTTGTGTATTTTCTAAGATAGACCTTAGGTCGGGGTATCATCAGTTAAAGGTCAAGCCAGAAGATGTGTCTAAATCGGCGTTTAGAAAAAGATACGGACATTTTGAATTCCTAGTCATGCCTTTTGGACTCACTAATGCCCCAGCAGCATTTATTGACCTAATGAATCGAGTGTTCTAACCATATCTTGATCAGTTTGTGGTGGTATTTATTGATGATATTTTGATCTATTCAAAGAATAGGGAAGATCATAAAAATCATTTTAAAACTGTTCTCCAAATCTTAAGAGAGAAGCAACTTTATGCAAAATTAAAGAAATGTGAATTCTGGTTGGAACAAGTAGGGTTTCTTGGCCATATTAGATCCAAGGAGGGAATATCAGTGATCCAATGAAAATTGAAGCAATCAAAGACTGACCTAGACCCACAAATGTTACTGAAGTTCGAAGTTTCTTGGGGTTAGTTGGATACTACAGAAGATTTGTAGAAGGATTCTCTTTAATTGTGGCACCATTAACACAACTAATTAGAAAGAATAAGAAGTTTGTATAGGGAGAAGAGTAAGATAAGAGCTTCCTTGAAATTAAAACGAAGCTAACATCTGCTCTTGTTCTAATTGTACCTTCGGGAATTGAAGGATTTGCCATTTATAGTAATGCGTCAAAATTGGAACTGGGATGTGTGTTAATACAACATGGGAGAGTTATTGCCTATGCATCCCGATAATTGAAAATTCATGAAAGAAATTACCCCACTCATGATTTGGAATTAGCTGCTGTGATATTTGCGTTGAAGATCTGGCGGCATTACTTGTATGGAGTGTCTTGTGAAATCTTTACTGACCATAAAAGTTTGAAGTACATTTTCACACAAAAAGAATTGAATATGAGGCAGAGGAGATGGTTAGAACTAATGAAAGATTATGATATTACTATCCAATACCACCCGGGAAAGGCCAATGTGGTGGCTGATGCCTTGAGTCGAAAATCAGGAGGAACAGTGGCCACTCTGATAACTTGCCAAACAAGGTTATTAAGAGATTTAGAAGAAATGTAAGTAGAGGTGCGAGTCATTGATCCATCCAATGCTAAGTATCAATTGAATCAAGTAAGTATTCAATTTGATCTATATAACAAAATCAAAGAGGCCCAACAAAGAGATGCTCAAATATGGAAAATTATGAAGAAGGTACTAGAAGGAGAACTTAAGGAGTTTCAAATTGAAGATGATGTACTGAGATTCAGACGCGGATTATGTGTGCCGGATGTAGCAGAGATTTTGGAAGAAATAATGCAGGAAGCTCATTGTACCCCGTATACAGCTCATCCAGGGAGTACAAAAATGTATCAGGATCTACGTCATAACTTCTGGTGGGATGGAATGAAAATGGATATTTTCAATTTTGTCCACAAGTGTTTAGTTTGTCAGCAAGTAAAAGCAGAACATAAGAAGCCCCCAGGATTGCTGGTACCATTACCAATTTCTGAATGAAAATGGTGTCACATTGTCATGGATTTTGTTACTAGACTTCCTCGGACATCCAAGGACTAGATACGGTCTGGGTAGTGGTTACTTCTGCCTATCCGAATCAATTATTCTATGGAAAGACTAGCTCAAGTATATATCCGAGAAATAGTTAAACTGCATGGAGTATCTGAGTCTATTGTATCAGATCGGGATCCTAGATTTCAATCTAGATTTTGGAGGAGCCTATCTGAAGCTATAGGCACTAAGTTGCAACTCAGTACAGCAGCACACCCCCAAACGGAAGGACAATCAGAGATAACTATTCAAATATTGAAAGATATGTTGAGGACTTGTGTATTAGATGGGGGAAGTTGGGACAACTATTTACCTTTAGTAGAGTTTGCTTATAATAATAGTTATCAGTCCACCATTGGTATGCCTCCATTTGAAGCATTGAATGGTAGAAAATGTAGATCACCGATCTGTTGGGAGGAAGTTGGGGATAGAAGGATATTCGGCCCCGACATAATTCAAGAAGCCACTGATAAGATCAAGTTAATTAAGGAAAGGATGAAAGCAGCCCAGAGCAGGCAGAAAGGTTATGCAGACAATCGCCGCAGACCACTGGAATTTGAGGTAGGGGATAAAGTTTTCCTGAAGGTATCTCCAATAAAGGGAGTGAGACGCACCGGCAATAAGAACAAATTAGCTCCTAGATATGTTGGACCATTTGAAATATGGATAGAATTGGACCGATTGCTTATCGTTTAGCCTTACCTCCTGTTTTAGAGAGGATGCACAATGTATTTCATGTCTCTCAGTTAAGGAAGTATGTACCTGATCCTGACCACATAATCTCCTATGGATCTCTGCAAATACAAAAAGACATGTCATACACGGAAGAGCCAGTGCAAATCTTAGATTGCAAGGATAAACAATTGAGAAGCAAAATTATTATTTTGGTCAAAGTTTTATGGAGGAATCAACATATAGAAGAAGCAACTTGGGAGTTGGAAGAGGAGACGCGGAAGAACTATCCACAATTGTTCCAAAGTACGTTGAGTTTCGAGGACGAAACTTCTATAAGGAGGGTAGAATGTAATACTTACCTTAACTAATCACCTTTTTCTTAACACTTGAATGATTTAGGGAGGTGATGTGGATACAAGTATTCATGTAAGATACTTATACTATACATTATACTATATATATTAGTATGTATATATTATTATGTATGTATATGGATTTATATACACACACATGCATGTTGACTTCTTTACTATACCCCCCACCATACTTGTGGATACAAGTACTTCATGAAGGGGAGAGGGATGGGGACCTTACTTATAGGTGTAAGGTATAGGTGTAGGGAGATGGTGTTAGGGGGGCACTTGTCATGATATCCTTGAAGGAAATGAAGTATAAATAGGAGGGAAATGAAGAGAAATTTTCATTTGGAAATGAAGAGAAAATTTTATTTGGCAACACCTTCTCTCTCTCTCTCTCTCTCTCTCTCTCTCTCTCTCTCTCTCATTCTCCAACTCCAAATCCCCTTTTCTTCTCCCTTTTTGTAGCCGGCCAAGGCACCAGCAAACAGCCAAGTTTTCCCTCCATTTCTTCACTCACTCACTCTCTCTCTCTCTCTCTCTCTCTCTCTCTCTCTCACTAACTCTTCTTCCCTTACTTCCTTTATACTAAAAAGGCATCCTTTACCTATTTTACCTCCTCCAAAGACTAAATAGAATATGGTAAAGTGGTGATCTAACATCACAATTAGAGGAAATTCTTGAAGACAAGGTGACCTAGAATCATAAGTTAGGAGGGTGATATTGGTTAAAAAAGGTAAGTAAATCCTAAGACTACTACCCCTCTTATACTCTTTTAATTAAGAATAATCATGATGTTGTTATGACCTTGTAAACTCCATTATAGCGAGTGACCAAGCGTGATAAAGGGATATTCTCTACAAAGGTGAGTAGAACATCCGGACCCTTGTATAATAGTAGGTAGTGTAAAGCTTGAAATAAGTTAAAATTTCTAAGTTATAAGTGAACATGAAATTGAATGATAATGCATGTGTATGGTTTATAGATTTTATGTGTACATAATCCTATGGTAATCATGTTGTAGCTATTTTCATGTATGTTTAACATTGTGTATGATTGTGTGTATACATGATAGTCAACCACATGCCTTTTTAGAGAAATAGTTCTATGGATAAATATGATACTTGATGCTATGCATATAATTATGGCTACGCATATATTAAGATGACATGATAGTTGGTTATCTTGAAAAGACTTGCATGTTGTTAATTTAGCAAGTGATTACTTATACATGTTAATGATTTCCATAATGTTGAGATCATGTAAAGTAGAAATCACGAGAATCATTTATGTTGGCATTATTTTATGAATCCTCGCATGTTATTATTACATGAAGGATATAATTGTTGCATATTTGGAGGAAGGGACCGGGTTGAACCGGAGGTGACCGAAGGAGAGTGATTGGTCGTTAATGTTGCACATTTAGTATCATATTTCCATACTTATTATAGAATAAAATCTGTATTGTCCTAATTAAATGTTAATTTATTTGCAGGCCCATTCCTTAAGGAGAGTGAAGAGAAATGAGCCCAAAAGCCCACCAAATTCTGAATTAAATCAGAATTAATTCGAACTTAGTGAATCAGGGCAAAATCAAGAGGTTGAAAACCAGTTGAGAAGAATCCTCTCAGAATCGATCGGTTGAAGCAAAGATCAAAGGCCATTTCGTCACAACCCCAGACTCAAACTAAAAATCCAACTGCAGATAAAACCAGAAAGCGAAACCAGGGAGACTCACCAACAGGGTGTGGCCACCTTATGGGGGAGCGTTTGCTCCCCCAATCTTCCCGAGATTCTCCCCTTTATGGGTTTTGCCTATAAATACTGGTTTCAGCTGAGCAAAATGGGATGACCATGCAGAGATAGGATTTAGCCTAGTTTTCTATTTTGTAGTATAGGTTTTGTTTTCTTTTTATGTAACTTTAATTTGTATGTAAGCTTAGGTTAGATGAAGATTCATGTAAGTAAGAGAGAGAGGCTTATGTTGAGAGTGACACCGATGTACCCTCCTCCTTTCTTCCATTGTTTCTGCAAGCAATAAAGGTAAATACTTTTTTATGTTCGTCTCTTTACTTTTGTAACGCCCCGATCCCGTAGGTACGGGGACGTTATGGCGACGTACATACGCGAGGTGCATACACGCTCACGCGTACGTTAAGCCTCAGTACAGTACATTACCTCCATATAAACATGAGGTCCAGCATAAAAGCAGTACAAGAATATCTGCAGAAAGAGGTTAGCGATCATAGAAGATATGAAAAATGGGAACAAATAAGATAACAGAAATAAATGACCAAGATACCTATGAATAGGCCCGATGAGGAATCTCCTATGTGACTCCACGGCACTATCTGATAATACTATAACTCCGATCTCCAATCTGGGCACGCAAACTCAGGGTCGTCAGAAAGCGACCTAGTGAGTGGTAAAATGAAGGAGGCAGTAATATATACTATAGTACTACAAGCACGATACTAATATATAATGATGTGGTAATAGTGATACCATATAATAATCAGTAGAAATATATAAACATGAAACAGTGAAAATACATAAACATGTCATCTTTTAATACCATCACTACCTAGTCGGTTATTATCTGGTCATGTCTATAGTCGTGTCCAGTTTATATAATAAATAATGTTGTCTAGTGGTGACGTGTTGGAAATGACCATGGTAGTGGTGACATGATGGAAATGAACATGGTAGTGATGTAAATGAACATGTAGATGAAGTATGTAACGTAACCATCTCACTGTGTTGTGCCTATGCAGCAGATAGTCCATGCAAAACAGAATATATGTAATGCAGAGTATACATGTACATGAGTAGGATGCCACCATAGAAGGTATAGCATGAAACAAGTAAGGTAAATATATACAGGTAACATGATATCGGATAAAGTAGCATGAACAATAACAAGATCGCATACATGTACCAGGCATGTCATGTGATTTATACAATAGTAGCAATCAGTACCGCCTGCTATTTTAATTTCTCTCTTCCAGTGTCCCATACCACTGGCAGTTCATACTAGAGCCCGCACTCCAGTCGAACCCATCCGGACATGGCCTACGGGTACCATTATCCAAACGAGAGAGTAACCAAATAACAAGTGTTCCCGACGTCACTATTGTGTATATTTATTTATTATGTTAATTGGAAACCCATGGTCGAGGAGTTCTTATCGGGTAGGTGTATCCCGTGCATACCCGGGATCACGGCCTTTATCAAACCCCTGGCTGCTAAGACCAGAGCCCTCCGCTAAGAGGGGAACAATAATCAAGTAACAATAGCTCATGGAGCAATACAATCGGTAGGTAGCACTACCATCCCCTGCAGTGGGAGAACAATATGGATCCAGTACATCACCCGATAAGATCTAATCAACCGGCAAGTCTCCCCCATACCCCAGTTATCATTATGATCTGATATATCAAGTATACAATGTAACACGAACAAATACCATACATGATATGGGTAACATGATAACTGGACCAGAGCTCTGTTGATAGCATAGAACAATATAACGGGAATCGGGAACAATATAACAGGATCAATAGATGTGGAAGTCCACATATCGCATATCAACAGCTCTCATGTCCAGTAACGGGAATATCCATATCAGTAACAGGAAACAATCATGAATACGGGAACATGGAACAATAATACATGTAATATACACGGTAATCCATATGACAGGAAGATAGAAACAACACAGACATGTGTAACTGTAATATGTAAGCATGACATATATGTGTATGATGATCATGCTAATATGAAATGCAGTAGCCCGTGCAGTGATATGCCGAGAATCCATGTAACGAGGATAAAGATACATTACATAACGGTATTTCGTGAAGTGGTGCCGCTACGTATCGGTGGGTAACATGCACAGGTAATAACTGTAGTCAGTGTCTACTATCATGTACAGTGAACTACAGTATCCGTGTAGCCGTAATATGTAAGCATGATATAAATGTGTCTGATGATTATGCTAATATGAACTATAGTAGTCCGTGCAGTGATATGGATAACAATACATTACATAACGGTATTTTGTGAAGTGGTGCCGCTACATATCAGTGGGTTATGCCTACGAAGTAACAAGTATGTCGTGTCATAGTATCTATGTAACAATGATAATACTAATATGAAATGCGTTAGTCCGTGCATGGGTATGTCCGTGTACCAGTGGAATATAGATGTATAGCCATGATCCGTGTAACCTATCTCTGTGATAGGACATGTAATAACAGTAAGCAGTGTAGACTATACTACCATGTCCAGTGACCTCACAGTATCTGTGTCCTACTACTGGTGTCCAGGTTATCCGTGTAACAGTAACTCCCTAACATGCAATAACAGTGTTGGTGTATCCATGTAGCAGTGAATGATAATATTTCGTGTAATGCGTCATAACAATAGTTGGTTGTACCGAATGCATGTTCGGGTAATAATTACGGGTACATCTAGCCATGGTGTCTAGTGGGAGGCCGGTACCAGTGATCATATCTAATCGAGTATCAGCTATCCCTATTTGTAATGTCGGTCACCATCTTATGATCTGGATTATGCATGTTTAACTAATCGTTATACTAGTCTTTCACTAAGTACCATTTATTAACCGGTATTTACAGGCAACCAATCAAGATTACGAAACATGATCAATATAATTTATAAAAGAAAAACACTCACAAACTGGCTACAGGACTGTAGCTCTCGTTCCCACGATCGCAACGGATCCAGAATCGCCCGAATCGGAGTCCGGATGCTCCAGTTATCGCCCGAACACTAAATTATAACAAATAGGGTTAAATATGTAATAACAATATTTAAATGCAAATAATAAATAGAAGCAGGGGGTTTTCTGTAAAATTACCTGTACTGGGTTCTGGAGCGGGTTCGGGCTGTTAACGGGTCGGGTCTGGATCTGCTACCCAAACCCGTAACTTAATGAAATGGTTAATGGGTAGGGCTAATGAGAGAACGGGTTTTGGGTTGCAAATAAACCCAAAAGGGTTATTGGGTTTCCCTTTAACCCTATTAGAATTAAGGGGTTTGGGTTTTACCCAAACCCCATAAAGCACCAGCAGCAGCGGCAGCAAGGTGCATGCTGCTGCTCGCCGTGGCCGGCTAGCTCCGCTGGCCGACGGTCGGCGGCAGTCAGCCGGCGGCAAGCCTAGCCGCCGGCGGCTGTTCAGGCCAAGGGGAGTGAGAGATGGAGGAGGTGAGAGAGTGAGGTGGAGAGAGGAGGGAGAGAACAGGGCAAGGGAGAGGAAACAGGGCAGCGGCTGCTGCCCTGTGCCTGGCCGCGCAGCCGCGCGGCCATGGCGGCCGCTGTGGCCGGCGGCGGCGCTCGGCCGCCGGGCGGCCTGGGTCCGTGCACAGGAGAGCGAGAGAGAGAGTGAGGGGGAGAGAAATATTGAGAGAGATTGAAGAAAGGGTGAGATAGAGAGAGGAGAGAGAGGAGGGATTGAGAGAGTTTGAAGAGAGAGAGAGAGAGATTGGAGAGAGAGAGAATTAGGAGAGATTTGAAGGAGAGAGAGAAGGATTTGGTTTAAAAAGGAGAGAGAGATGGCGGTTGGCTACAGGAAGGCGGTGGGGGAGAAGTCGCTGGAAAGATGAAGGGAAAGAAAGAAAAGAAAAGAAAAGAATATAAAGTATTAAAATAATATTATTTAATTGGACTCAAAATTCGACGAGTCCCGAACGGTGCCCAAAATTACAGAAAATAGAGAATATTATCCTGAGACGTAATATGAAAACGGTTTGTCGAAACTCAATTCAATTTGCAAATTAAAAATCCCGAAGTGTCTCGCCGATACGGGCGACACCGGTTTGGCCGGATTTTCGATAAATTTAGAAAAATCCCCAAAAATACCCTAACGTAGAGAATACGATTCAAAGGCACACGGTGAAAGCGGATTCTCAAAATTCTACTCCGTTTGTGAGATAAAAATCGTAAAGCAGATTATCAGTATCGGTCGACACCGACTACGAAGATTTTCCAAAAAAATCCAAAAAATTTCCCGAAAATCTTGAAAAATGTACAATATTAGAAAATAATTTTTGAAACTGAAATCAGCTCGATCGGACTACCATGGAGGTCAAATCAATTTTGAACGTCGTATCGCGTACCGATACGGTGATACGTACACCGGGGATCAGGGGGTTACAACTTTTGTTTTCTTTTGTTTTCTTCTTCCTCTTTCTACTTTACCTTTTTTAGTTTTGTTGAGCTTGCAAGTGAATCCAGAAGCATAAGTATAACGATGTTGTCTGAGTGCCAACGATACTTCATGAAGATGTTTTCCTCCTCAAAATTCGTATCACTTCATTCTTGCGCGACTTGATGATATAATGCGAACGGGGAATGAGCTCGATCCTATGACTTATGCGTTGAAGGCCTCCGAAGCAAGGTAGAACATGCATGGTTTCCAGGTAAGTCATCAACCAAACTAGGTGAGTATTTCTTTAACCTTCTCTCTTTTCTTTTATTTCTTTAGTATAGATCATCACATCTTCCAAATCTTTCATCATTTCTTTTCCAATTCATTTGTACATAGTCACTTTCTGATTCTCTCCACCTTCTCATTCTACCGTTTTCTTTCTAACTTTACATAACTCGTTTTCATTTTCATTTCTTAAAAACAAAGAAGAACTTTCGTTTTTCTTCATAAAGATTTCAATACAAAACTTTGAACGCTTCTATCGCTAACCCTCCTTGTGGATCACGACCCGCATAGCCACTTGCTATCGCGGTAAGAATTGAGCACTTGCACATCTCCATGTCGAAGTTCTAAAATTCTGTATTTTTGTGCAAGTTCAAGCTTCAATTAGAGAGAATATACGATAATGCATAGGAGAAGGGACCGGGTGGAACCAGAGGTGATCGAAGGGGACAATATTGCGTTGAATAACATATAGGAGGAAGGGACCGGGTTTAACCGGAGAAGACCGAAGGGGGAGTCCAACTTTATATTTAACAAGTGTGTTATTATGGTTAAGATGGAAAACGTATGTTAAAACTATAAGGAATTGATATTTTCAGACTCTGTGATAGTCGACTTACCTAGGCAATTTTAGTAGTATTAGTCGACTAGCCCTTGGGCTAAGTCGACTATAGATGGGAATAATGGGTAGACAAGTCCCTGAAAACCACCCTTAGTCGACCATATATGATAGGTTAGTCGACTAGCCTCAGTTATAAGCAATAAATAGAGAGTGGATATCATCTTTGGGTCTAGATTAGTCGACTATAGTCGGTAGACAGTCGACTAGTACAATGGTTAGTCGACTACCTAAGGCAAGATAGTCAACTATCTTTAATTACAAACAGCCAACAGAGAGCACATATCTTTTTGGTTAAGACGTAGTCGACTGTAGATGGTTTATAAGTCGACTAGTACCAAGTGTAGTCGACTATACAAGTTAGGGTAGTCGACAAGGTAAGTCACAGGCAGCCATTAGAGAGTGAATAACTTTTGGGACAGAGCCCAGTCGACAATAGTTTCATTATAACTCGACTAATAGTAAGTATTAGTCGACAATAGGATCGGGTAAGTCGACTACTAAGACCCATTTCTGTGTTTTGGTCAGGACTTCAGTAATTACCCAAAAATTGTGCAAAAATATTATAAATTATAATTGTTAACCTGATGATAAATCCCTAATAGACATACATAATGATCATGCATATGTTATTGTTAACCTGAGCTGTCGAGCCACTCTGTTATATTAATCACCTTCAAGTTTAGATAAACGTAAAGGACCCGCTTAATGACAAAACGGGCTAGGTGGCAGCGGGAGATATTTTTACCCTTTTTGGCATGTTATTTTGATATGTATATATTGTTTAAGAAAAACTATGTAAAACTTCTATGTTGATGCTTGCCGTGAACTTTATAAAATATTGAAATGCTTGTATTATTAAGGTGCTTGACTCAGATACTGTGTAATATTGTGGAGTCTATGGAATAGATAATGTGTAGGTTATGTTTTCAAATGGGTTGTCAGATCAATGTTTTGGAAATATGATAAATCATGCTGAGATCATATATGCATATAAAGTGAAAAATGTTGTAAAGTATTAAGTAGGATGATGTTAGCCAAAATTGAAGTGTTGTATCTTGATGGGTCCCACGCTTGGATTAAGGATAATCTGTGATGATTGTATTGACTGAAAATTTTTAAGACTTGGACCGTTACAACATGAGTCTTGGTTGAAATCACCTAGAGGGGGGGGTGAATAGGTGATAGGCTAATCTAATGAACTAAATGCGGAATTTAAAACTAATTGCAACAACACTTAATGCAACCAACGAGTGTAGCCGAATTCCCCGTGAAGGGCTCTAGACTAACTCCTCTGATTCCTCTGAATAAGAGTTGAGGCGCTATATGAAGATCTCGTGGTTAAGCACAAGTGAGGCACACAAACACACAAGCATGTATATGATATGACAAAGTAAAGCAATGCACAAATAAAAGAGAGAGAGAGTTTAGAGACAATGGATCAAACGCAAACAACAAGATGTGTTTCGAGATTCGAGCACCGAGCTCTACGTCCCCGCCTTCACCGAGAAGGATTTCTAATCCACTAACTTGTCCACCTAGGACTCCCACCGAGGAAACCTCCCCCGAGGATTTTGGGCAAATACAACCGGGAGTACCGAACTCCTCTCTCAACCAATACAACCTCCACCGAGGCAATACAAATGGTCTACCGAAGACCGGAGTACCAAACTCCACCAAACCAATGCAACCACAATCCACCTCTACCAAAGAGAGATACAAATCCAATCCACCTCCACCTCACCAAGAGGGAGCAAACCACAATCTCAACCTCTACCAAAGAGGGAGCTAACCACAACCCAAATCCACCTCTACCAAAGAGGGATATCACAAATAACGGGTGGTTACGATAAGGTGATCTCAAAGACCACAAACTCAATTTTTCCCACAAATAAAGATCCTATAGAATAGGATAGAATGATATAGCTCAAGTGAAAATCAAGGTATTTTGGAAATCAAATAACAAAGAAAAATCCTTGGGAAAACACTTGCTATATGATAGAAATGAAGATATAAAGTATATCCCAAAAACCTATTTTTCTTTGAATTTTTCAAACCCTTGAAAACAATATAAAGATGAAATCCTTTTGGCTTTAAAAACTCTTTTGAATCTTGTATAAAACACTAGGGAAACTGGGAATTTTTCTCTTATAAAAACTTAGCCAAAAACTCAAACAATGGGGGATATATACACCCCAATCTAAAAGCTAGCCGTTAGAGCAGATTTCTGCTCTTTGCGGCTGGCGGTCGACCGCCAATGGTCAAATTCTTGACCGTTGGAGGCTAGCGGTCGACCGCCCAGTCGACCGTCCCAATCAAGAGAGCAAATGCTCTCTGGCCGGTCGACCGCTCGGTCGACCGCCCTAAGTGGCAAACCAAGCGTGCACGTTTGGTGCACGTCGGTCGACCGGTCCGGTCGACCGACTCTGGGTCCGGTCGACCGCCAGAGCCTGGAAGGTTGGGTTCTGGGTCAGAAAACTTAGGTTAAAAATATTCTAATAAATCCCATAAAACTTTTAAAAATCCACAAAAATAGTTTCTAACATTTTATATGATATACAAATATATATAAAAATTTCAACACAAATATCAAACATTTTGAACCATTTTTGTGTTATGGAAAAATTACCGAAAACAAAAAACTGTATTTTTTCAAACTTTGATTTTTCAAATAAACTTTGTCCAAACATATCCAAATACAAAAATATGATACTTAATCATTTTAAAGCATGTTGCATATGGACATAGGTCCAATATACATGAAACATATACATATCATTGTTTTTGACTTTAAATATGAAAACATGTTTTGTTAAAATACAAAAACACCAAATACATAAATAGGAGTATCAGACTAAGTTTGTTTAAATAGTTGAAGTATAGATGTATATAGAACATATCTAATATACATTAAACCATGTAAACTTGTATTGATACTATCTATTCATGAAAACCAATATCGGTTAAACCAAAAACCGAAAAACTGAATCCATAACATGAAACGTGTGTGTGTTGTGAACTTGAGCATATCACACTATCTAGTCTTTACAAATGGATCTAAAACAAAATCTAAACTAGGGTACCGAGATCTTCTTGACGAACTCCGTCTTCAAGTCGACTCGATCCAAACCGTGATCCACCGAGCTTGACTCCAACGAGTGCTATATATGATCTTGATGCTCGGGCCCTTGAATCACCATCTGAGAAGCTCCAAAGGTGTCCTTTGTTGAAGCTAATCACCTACTAATATCTTAATTAGGATCTGAAACTAAACATCACAAGATTATTAGTAAACATAACTACATGAGTTAATCATCATCAAAACTAGAGTGGAAGGCCTCTGGGCCAACAATCTCCCCTTTTTGATGATGACAAAACTTATGGAGTTATATATGCATGGATTAAAGTTCAGCTTCAAAGAAGCTCCCCCTTAACTCATGCATCACAAATAATCAATAAGATATGGCAATGAAGCACATGCATAAATAAATATGTATGCAAATAGAAGGAGATAAACATGCCAATCAAACATAAAACTCATAAATTCTTTTTCTCCTATTTGCAAAACAAAACATATTGTTGGCTCAAAGGCCTTCCACTCTAATTTTGATGATGATTAACTCATGTAGTTATATTTACTAATTATCTTGTGATGTTTAGTTTCAGATCATTAACCAAGATATTAGTTGGTGATTGCTTCAAAACTCCGTGATCCGGAAGCTTTCACATGTTGTTTTCAGAGCCCGAGTATCAAGATCATATATAGCACTCGTTGGAGTCAAGCTCGGAGTTTTGGAGTTTTGGACCAAGTCGGCTTGAAGACGGAGTTCATCAAGAAGACTTAGGTATCCATAGCTTAGTTTGTGTTTTAGATCCATGTTGTAAAGATTAGATAGTTGATATGCTCAAGTTCACAACACACACGTTTTACGTTTTATGGATATTGGTTTTCATGAATAGTTTAGATCAAAATAAGTTTAAATGGTTTTTATGTATATTAGATGAGTTTTATATACATACATGCTTTATATCTCAGACAAACTTATTTTGATATGTCTATTCATGAGTTTTAGGAAAAATCAGATTTCCTATTGAAAAATCTAAGTTTGGTAAAATACAGTTTTTGGTTTTTGATAAAATTTGTAGGACACAAAAATGATTCAAAATGTTTGATATTTGTGATGAAATTTTTATCACATGTTTATATATCAATGAAAAATGATAAAACTATTTTTGTGGATTTTTAGAAGATTTATGGGATTTATTAGAATATTTTTTAACCAGTTTTTCTGACCCAAATTATTGCCTGCCAGGCTCTGGCGGTCGACCGGTCCGGTCGATCAGATTCCAGAGTCGGTCGACTGACGTGCACAGACCTGTGCACGTTGGCCAGGCACAGGGCTCGGTCGACCGGTCGGTCGACCGGCCAGAGAGCTTTGCTCTCTGTTTTTGGGCGGTCGATCGGACGGTCGATCGGGTTCCTCCAACGGTCATATTTATGACCGTTGGCGGTCGACCGGGCGGTCGACCGCGAGCCGTCTCAGGCTGAGAATTCAGCCTAACGGTTAGTTTTGTTTTGGGGCTATAAATACCCCATTGCTTTGAGTTTTTGGTTAAGATTTCAAGAGCTAAAATTTCTCTCTTTTCTTAGTATTTAAAATAAGTTTTCAAAAGTGTTTAGAGCTTAAAAAGATCTATCTTTATATTATTTTAGGGTTTTAGAAAAATCAAAGAAAATAGAAAATTGGGAGATTTGTATTGTTCTTCATTTCTATCTTTTACAAAGAGTTTTCCCAAGTATTTTTCTTTGAGTTATTGTTTTCCAAACTCTAGTTTTTTTCACACTTGAGCTATATCTCCTACCCTATCTATTTAGGATCTTTTGTTTGTGGGAAAAGGATTTGGTTTGTGGTTGGATACACCACTTTTTGTACCCTTATTGTTTTGTTGTATCCCTCTTTGGTAGAGGTTGATTGGAGTGGTGATTTGCTCCCTCTTTGGTAGAGGTTGAGATTGTTGGTTTACTCCCTCTTGGTGAGGTGGAGTTAGTGTTGGTTTGTATCCCTCTTCGGTAGAGGTGATTGTGATTTTTTGGCTAAGGGCCTATCCCTCTTTGTGAGGTGGATTGTGTTTGTATTGCCTCGGTGGCATTTGTAAGGTTGAGAGAGGAGTTCGGTACTCCTAGTGGATTGGAAATCCTTCTCGGTGAAGGCGGGGACGTAGAGCTAGGGGCTCGAACCTCGGAACATATCTTTGTGTTTGCGTTTGATCCATTGTCTCTTAACCCTCTCTCTTTATTTGTGTTGTGCATCATTCATACCATTCATATCATATTTGCTTGTGTTGTGCCTTGCATTATTTCACTTGCTTATCATCTTTTTATGCTTGGCTTGTGTTTGTGTGCCTCACTTGTACTTAACCACGAGAGCTTCATATAACACCTCAACTCTTATTCAGAGGAATCAAGAGGAGTTAGTCCAGAGCCCTTCACGGGGAATTCGGTTACACTCGTTGGTTGTACTAAGTGTAGTTGCAAATTAGTTTGTAATCCGCATTTAGTTTCTAGATTAGCCTATCACCTATTCACCCCCTAGGTGGTTTCAATTGGTATCAGAGCCTCCGCTCCTGATATTTGGTTTAACCACTTAGGAGTGAGATCCTGTTTGCTAATCTATCATTTGCATTTGGCACATATATTTGTTTGCACACATTTAGTTTGCACTCATGGATAGCCCTCTTATGTTTGACATTTCTAGACTTGATATTTGAAAGGCCAAGATGAGTTGTTATTTAAAAACCCTAGGCTTACATGTTTTCCTTGCCGCTACCAAGAAATGCTATCTTGGTAACCGCAATCATATAGGGGACAATACACAAGCCCTTGAGGCTATTAGAAGCACGCTTAACAAAGAATATCTTATTCTTTTTTCTAACCTTGATTCCACTTTTGTAGTGTGGAACAAGTTGACCACCTCCACCTCCAAGCTTCTATTGCCAATCCAACAAGAGGAGGAATCTAGTGGAGAATCCGAGTCACAATGCTCATGGTCCAAGGGAATGACTCCCTTGAGGTACATTCGGATACTCAACTAGATAGTGCTAGCTCTTCATTTGATGATCATGATAGTATGGATGCCAATGCTTTAAATGAAGAGTTATCTATTGTTTGTGAAAACCTCCTTGAAAAATATAAAGTTTTAAAAAAGAAAACTTGTAAGATTAATAAAGAAAAAGAGGATTTGTTTTCAAAACTTGAGTTGGTTTTGCAAGAGAAGGAAGAGATTTCTAGTGAACGTGACTCACTTAAATCTCAACTAGACCTTGCCTTAAAGGAAAAGGAGATTTTGAAAAATAGAAATGATTGTAATGAAGTTTTGAAGAAAAATAAAGTTATGTCTTCTAACTTGATTTTGTTGTAAAAGAAAATAATTCTTTGAAAATAAAAATTGATTCTATTTCAAAGGATTTAGATGTTTGTTTAAATAAAAATATTGTTTTGAAAAATAATATTGATGCACATGTTAGCCATGCTAGGATAGCTTCACCTAGTTCATCCATTGCATGCCACACCTCTTCTTTAATTGAAAATGATATATCCATGCTTAAGAAGAGTGTAGATTGTTTGGGTTCCACTTTGAGCCAATGTGTTGTGGGTCATACACGTTTGGAATCTTTGTTTCGAAAGAAACAAGTTCCATCTATTCATGCACACCCTTCACGGCATACACATGCTTCTCATGGTCACCACTATCACATGTATGCTCATGTGTACACTTGTACACATTGTGGACGTAAGGGCCACCTTGCTAAATTTTGTTATGATAAAATACATGTTTCTAATTTAGCAAATAAATTTGTTTGGGTTAGAAAAGATACTAACCCCCGTGGACCCAAAAGAGTATGGGTACCAAAGACCACCCCTATTGTATTTGATGTAGGTGTGGGCTCTCGCATAACGTGAGAGTTATGGTACCTTGGAGTGGATGCGTTCCGGGCTTAAAGAAAATTATGTGGATGCATCACTTTCAAGGGAAGTTTGGTGGGAGGACCACCTTAGTTTGGAGAACTAGAGAGGTGCCTTCATCGGTTTTGGTATCGATCTCTAACTCCCGTTTATATTTACATGCTTTCATATCATTATTTATAGCATGTTTTGTTGTTTATAGATTATTATGAAAATGCCATGATTATTAGATCATTGACATGCATGTATAGCTTTTGAGACACCCATGTTTAATATGGACCATTACTTTTGTGTTCTCGCATATGTTTAGCTATCATGTTTATCATAGCTCTAATAACATGTGAATTTACATAATAATCATGTTTATGTTTATCATATTGATTTTTGTCTCGTTTTATGCTTCATGTTTTGAATACATGTTTAAATGTTAGTTTTCATTAAGACTAGGATTTATACTTGTACATATAATGGGCCACAAATAAATTTATATATGTTTGTGCTTGAACGCTTATTTGTACCCATTAGATGTGCTAGTATAGTCTAGTTTTGATAATTCATGCATTTAACTTGTATTCCTATTTTTGTTTTTCATGATTCACATATTCAACTTCATGTATATGTCTATCTTGTCCAAACTATTAGTTATACATATACATCCTTTGAGCCACGTGCCTTCATGCATATACATTTGTGGACTCGTTATGTTTTGGATATGTATGTTTGTACTTGACATACATATGCCTTGAAGAAATCGAGTTTTGATGATTTTTATGTTTTAAGGAATATCGAGCTTTATTGCCAATTTCGTGATTATGTGTTTCACCTAACACTTGTACACTCACCTCTTTTAAATGTTTCTCATGATTGTGATTTCATGAGTATAATATGTGCTTCATTGATTTCGAGTGTTTAGTGCCATGTGATTTACATGTATTTCATGAAAAATATTTTGTTTTATTCCTTACTTGAAGGATTTCGTACTAGTTTAAAAGTTTTTCATTTAACTAGTTGCGGGATTCTTCGTAAGATATGAGATATACACTTGATATTATTTGTGTTTCAATTGGTATCATTGGGTTCTTTCAATTGGTATCAATATTGACATTTTTGTATACTTATATATTTGTATGTATGTATGCCTTCATTTCCTATAGTATCAATTTCGATTGGTATATGATTTTCATACATATATATGTTTATGCTAAAGCTTGAATTTTTAATGAATATCATATTTCAATTGATTAGTTTTTCAATTGGTATGCTAATACAAGCTTTTACATAATTTCAATTGGTATTTCATAAAGGGGGAGAAAACTCATATTTTATCTTTCAATTGGTATTTTGTTTACCCTAGATTTTCACTCCCTTACTTTATGATAGAAAATGAATTAAAAAAATTATAGAATATTATCATTTCAATTGGTATCATATGCTTAAAAAGAATAATACTCTTTATTGATATCAAGATGTTTATTTGAATGTTTTTAAATTGGTATCAAGATGCTTTTGCTTCTTAAAATTGGTATCAATGTTTTTATATTTCCTTTCAATTGATATCAAGATGCACTACTTTGACATATTTTTTTTGTATCTTAATTGATTGTCACCCCTTATTTACATCATTTTTGTTTTTAGACAAAAAGGGGGAGAACATTGCATTTATTGTTTTTAACCCCTTTGTTGATTCTTTGGTTCGAACAAAAAGGGGGAGAAGAATTTATTGATTTGTTTTTACTTTGACCCTTTGTTGATGATTGACAAAAATGGGGAGAAGTATTTGGTATATATATGCATATTTGGTGTGTGTGTGTGTGTGTGTGTGTGTGTGTGTGTGTGTGTGTGTGGTGTGTATATATATGCATGTTCATGTTTTTGAATGCATGTTTTGTTTGGGGGAGAAGTATTTAGTTTTTATATGCATGTTTTATTTATTAAAAAATTTGATAGCATTGTTTGTATTGATTAATTGGTATCAAGAGCATGCCTTGACAATTTATTTTCAGTTTCAATTGGGATCAGAGCATGTTTTGACAATTTATTTGTTTTATTTAATTGATATCAAGAGCATGTTCTGAAGATTTGTTTTGTTTATGCATGTACTTGCATTCATGTTTATGTACTTTATTGTCATATCTATTTGCTTTATTGTGTTGCATGAGTTAAGGGGGAGCTTCTTTGAAGCTTAACTTTAATCCATGCATATATAACTCCATCAGTTTTGACATCATCAAAAAGGGGGAGATTGTTGGCCCAAAGGCCTTCCACTCTAGTTTTGATGATGATTAACTCATGTAGTTATGTTTACTAATTATTTTGTGATGTTTAGTTTCAGATTATTAACCAAGATATTAGTTGGTGATTGCTTCAAAACTCCGTGATCTGGAAGCTTTCACATGTTGTTTCCAGAGCCCGAGCATCAAGATCATATATAGCACTCGTTGGAGTCAAGCTCAGAGTTTTGGAGTTTTGGACAAGTCGGCTTGAAGACGGAGTTCATCAAGAAGACTTAGGTATCCATAGTTTAGTTTGTGTTTTAGATCCATGTTGTAAAGATTAGATAGTTGATATGCTCAAGTTCACAACACACACGTTTTACGTTTTATGGATATTGGTTTTCATGAATAGTTTAGATCAAAACAAGTTTAAATGGTTTTTATGTATATTAGATGAGTTCTATATACATACATGCTTCATATCTTAGACAAACTTATTTTGATATGTCTATTCATGAGTTTTAGGAAAAATCAGATTTCCTATTGAAAAATCCAAGTTTGGTAAAACAAAGTTTTTGGTTTTTGATAAAATTTGTAGGACACAAAAATGATTCAAAATGTTTGATATTTGTGATGAAATTTTTATCACATGTTTATATATCAATGAAAAATGATAAAACTATTTTTGTGGATTTTTAGAAGATTTATGGGATTTATTAGAATATTTTTTAACCAGTTTTTCTGACCCAAATTATTGCCTGCCAGGCTCTGGCGGTCGACCGGTCCGGTCGACCGGATTTCAGAGTCGGTCGACCGGTCGGTCGACCGACGTGCACAGACCTGTGCACGTTGGCCAGGCACAGGGCTCGGTCGACCGGTCGGTCGACCAGCCAGAGAGCTTTGCTCTCTGTTTTTGGGGCGGTCGACCGGACGGTCGATCGGGTTCCTCCAACGGTCATATTTATGACCGTTGGCGGTCGACCAGGCGGTCGACCGCCAGCCGTCTCAGGCTGAGAATTCAGCCTAACGGCTAGTTTTGTTTTGGGGCTATAAATACCCCATTGCTTTAAGTTTTTGGTTATGATTTCAAGAGCTAAAATTTCTCTCTTTTCTTGGTGTTTAAAATAAGTTTTCAAAAGTGTTTAGAACTTAAAAAGATCTATCTTTATATTATTTTAGGGTTTTGGAAAAATCAAAGAAAATAGAAAATTGGGAGATTTGTATTGTTCTTCATTTCTATCTTTTAGAAAGAGTTTTCCCAAGTATTTTTCTTTGAGTTATTATTTTCCAAACTCTAGTTTTTTCCACACTTGAGCTATATCTCCTATCCTATCTATTTAGGATCTTTTGTTTGTGGGAAAAGGATTTGTTTGTGGTTAAGATACACCACTTGTTGTACCCTCATTGTTTTGTTGTATCCCTCTTTGGTAGAGGTTGATTGGAGTGGTGATTTGCTCCCTCTTTGGTAGAGGTTGAGATTGTTGGTTTGCTCCCTCTTGGTGAGGTGGAGTTAGTGTTGGTTTGTATCTCTCTTCGGTAGAGGTGATTGTGGTTGTTTGGCTAAGGGCCTATCCCTCTTTGTGAGGTGGATTGTGTTTGTATTGCCTCGGTGGCATTTGTAAGGTTGAGAGAGAAGTTCGGTACTCCTAGTGGATTGGAAATCCTTCTCGGTGAAGGCAGGGACGTAGAGCTAGGGGCTCGAACCTCGGAACATATCTTTGTGTTTGCGTTTGATCCATTGTCTCTTAACCCTCTCTCTTTATTTGTGTTGTGCATCATTCATACCATTCATATCATATTTGTTTGTGTTGTGCCTTGCATTATTTCACATTGCTTATCATCTTTTTATGCTTGGCTTGTGTTTGTGTGCCTCACTTGTACTTAACCACGAGAGCTTCATATAGCACCTCAACTCTTATTCAAAGGAATCAAGAGGAGTTAGTCCAGAGCCCTTCACGGGGAATTCGGATATACTCGTTGGTTGTACTAAGTGTAGTTGCAAATTAGTTTGTAATTCCGCATTTAGTTTTTAGATTAGCCATATCACCTATTCACCCCCCTCTACGTGATTTCACATATATGCATAAACATAAATCCTGAAAACATGCATATATACCAAATACTTCTCCCCCTTTTTGTCAATCATCAAAAAAGGGTTAAAGTAAAAACAAAACAATGTTCTCCCCCTTTTTGTCCGAAATAAAGAATCAATAAAGTGGTGACATCAAACAAATCAATAATAAGAATATATGCGATATACATTCATGAAGAGGAAGACGCTAAGTTAACTTCCTTGCATATATGCATTACATGGAGAAGGAATGACAAGCCCTAATTCACATATCACATAATACACAATGCATAAGAGGAGATGTGAAGCTCCCCCTACACACGTGTAACGCATAAAGAAGAGTTGTCAAGCTCCTCAATATAGGATACACTCAACATGAATCTATATGTAGAAGAGATGTTAGGCTCCCCTTGCATATAGGCAATATAAATCAAAACACATTTTATTAATATTTCTTATTAAAACAATATTTTGAATTTTCTCAATAAAATAAATTTTGAGATATCTAAGAAAATCAATTTTTAAGATACCAATTAAAAGTAAACAAATAAATATCTTGATGCCAATTGAAAGAAATAGATCAATAGATACCAATTGAAAGTAAACAAAATCTTGATACCAATTGTGAATATTTTTCATTTTGAACATATGATACCAAATTTTTTTTATTTTTTATATCATAAAGTATGAGAGTAGAAATCAACGGTAAACAAAATACCAATTGAAAGATAAAATACGAATTTCTCCCCCTTTATGAAATACCAAATAAAATGATGCGTAAGCTTGTATTGAATACCAATTGAAAACTAATCAATTGAAACATAATAGTCATTAAAGGACAAGCTTTTAGCATAAACAAAATTTGTGCTCAAAAATATAGGGATATAGTAAGCACAAATAAAACAAGTATAGGTGTGTGAAAAAATGGGTACCAATCAAAATTGATGATACCAAATGAAAGCATACATACACAGAAACAATATATGAGTATACAAAAAAATGTCAATATTGATATCAATTGAAAATATCCAATGATACCAATTGAAACAGCAATAATATCAAGTGTATACCTCATATAACCTACCACCCATTTCATGCTCATGTTTAAAATGATTTTCAATAAAGAGCATACAAGGCATGGTCTCCCAACCAACCGCCCTTGTAAGGTAGGGGTTTCAAAAATAGGATTAAAAAATAGTGTATGTTTGAAAAACTCTACCATGACGAAGAATCCCGCAACTAGTTAAATGGAAAATCTTGTAAACTAGTACGAAATCCTTCAAGTAAGAAATAAAACAAAAATATTTTTCATGAAACATGAAATTCACATGATATCCAATACTCAAAGTCGATGAAGCATGAATATGACTCATGAAAACAAACATGAGTAAACAAGAAGGGTGCGTATTCTAATAAGATGTGAAGAACATAACCATGAAAATAGGCAATCAAGCTCGATATTCCTTAAAACACGAAAATCATCAAAAACTCGATTTCTTCAAGGCATATGTATGTCAAGTACAAACTAAAGTATACATACATATCCAAAACATACCGAGTCCACAAATGTATATGCATGAAGGCACGTGGCTCAAAGGATGTATATGCGTAATCAATAGTTTGGACAAGATGGACATATACATGAATTTAAACATATGAATCATGAAAAACAAAAATAGGAATACAAGTCAAATGCATGAATCATCAAAACTAGACTATACTAGCACATCTAATGGGTACAAATAAGCGTTCAAGCACAAACATATAATGATCTATTTGTGTCCCACTATATGTACAAGTATAAATCCTAGTCTTAATGAAAACTAACATTTAAACATATATTCAAAACTTGAAGCATGAAATGAGACATAAATCAACATGATAAACATAAAAATGATCATTATGTAAATCCACATGCTATTAGACCTATGATATACATAATAGCTAAACAATAGTGAGAACACAACATATGGGTCCATATAAAGATGGGTGATCTCAAATGCTATACATATATGTCAATGATCTAATAATCATGACATTTAACATAATAATCTATAAACATCAAAACATGAAGCATCAAAATAAAAATCATAAACATACATATGATCATTATGTATATGCATGTGCATTAGATCTAGGACATACATATTAGTTAAAAACAAGTGAGAACATAAAGATATAAGTCAATATTAAACATGGGTGTCTCAAATAACTAAACATGTATATCACTAATCTAATAAACATGGCATAAGCATAATGATCAATAAAACAAGACATGCTATAAATCAAAGACATGAAAAGCATGCAAATAAAAACGGAGTTAGAGATCGATACCAAACCCGATGAAGGCACCTCTCTAGTTCTCTAAACCAAGGTGGTCCTCCCACCAAACTTCCCTTGAAAGTGATGCATCCAAATAGTAATCTTTAAGCTCGGAATGCATCCACCTCAAGGTACCGCAACTCTCACGTCATGCGAGAGCCCACACCTACATCATAAACAACAGGGGTGGTCTTTGGTACCCACACTCTTTGGGTCCATGGGGGTTAGTTCCTTTTCTAACCCAAACAAATTTATTTGCTAAATTACAATCATTTATACGATCAAAACAAAATTTAGCAAGGTGACCCTTACGTCCACAATGTGTACAAGTGTACACATGAGTATACAATGTGTGATGGTTGTGACCGTGAGGAGCATGTGTATGCCGTGGAGGGTGTGCATACAAAGATGAAACTTGTTTCTTTCGAAACAAAGATTCCAAACGTGTATGGCTCATAACACATTGGCTCAAAGTGGAGCCCAAACAATCCATATTCTTCTTTAGCATAGATATATCATTTTCAATTAAAGAAGAAGTGTGGTAAGCAATAGATGAGCTAGGTGAACCTACACTAGCATGGCAAACATGTGTATCTATATCATTTTTCAAAGATTCATTTTTCTTTAAACAAACTTCTAAATCTTTTGAAATTGAAGCAATTTTTATTTTCAAAGAATCATTCTCTTTTACAACAAAATTAATTTTTGAAGACAAGTTTTCATTTTTCTTCAAAATTATTTCACAATCATTTTTATTTTTCAAAATTTCATTTTCTTTTAGGGCAAGGTCTAGTTGAGATTTAAGTGAGTCACGTTCACTTGATATCTCTTCCTTCTCTTGCAAAACCAAATCAAGCTTTGAACATAAATCCTTGTTTTCATCTTTTAGTTCAAAACTCTTCTTTTTCAAAAGATTATATTTTTCTAATAATTTTTCACATACAATGGATAGTTCTTCATTCAAGGCATTGGCATCAATATAATCATTAGAAGAAGAACTAGCAACATTATCATCTAATTGAGATTCCGAATATACCTCAAAGGAGTCATTCCCTTGGACCATAAAGCATTGTGGCTCAGATTCTCCACTAGATTCATCCTCCATGATGTTGGGCGTTTGTAGCTCGGAGGAAGTCAATTTGTTCCACACTGCAAAGGCGGAATCATGGTTAGAAACAAGTATAAGATATTCTTTGTTAAGCGTGCTTCTAATAGCCTCAAGGCAAGTGTATTGGCCCCTATATGATTGCGGTTACCACGATTTCTTGGTAGCGGCAAGAAAAACATGCAAGCGTAGGATTTTCAAATACATGGACATCCTAAATTTCCATGTGTCAACGTTGGAAATATCAAACATGTGAGGTGACAAGCAATCCATGAGTGTGTGCAAACAAATAATGTGCAGATGCAAATGATAGATTAGCTAACCAAGATCACACTCCTAGGTGGTTAAACCAAATATCAGGAGCGTAGGCTCTGATACCAATTGAAATCACCTAGAGGGGGGTGAATAGGTGATAGGCTAATCTAATGAACTAAATGCGGAATTTAAAACTAATTGCAATAACACTTAATGCAACCAACGAGTGTAGCCGAATTCCCCATGAAGGGCTCTGGACTAACTCCTCTTGATTCCTCTGAATAAGAGTTGAGGCGCTATATGAAGCTCTCGTGGTTAAGCACAAGTGAGGCACACAAACACACAAGCATGTATATGATATGACAAAGTAAAACAATGCACAAATAAAAGAGAGAGAGAGTTTAGAGACAATGGATCAAACGCAAACAACAAGATGTGTTTCGAGGTTCGAGCACCAAGCTCTACGTCCCCGCCTTCACCGAGAAGGATTTCTAATCCACTAACTTGTCCACCTAGGACTCCTACTGAGGGAACCTCCACCGAGGATTTTGGGCAAATACAACCGAGAGTACCGAACTCCTCTCTCAACCAATACAACCTCCACCGAGGCAATACAAATGGTCTACCGAAGACCGGAGTACCAAACTCCACCAAACCAATACAATCACAATCCACCTCTACCAAAGAGGGATACAAATCCAATCCACCTCCACCTCACCAAGAGGGAGCAAACCACAATCTCAACCTCTACCAAAGAGGGAGCTAACCACAACCCAAATCCACCTCTACCAAAGAGGGATATCACAAATAAAGGGTGGTTACGATAAGGTGATCTCAAAGACCACAAACTCAATTTTTCCCACAAATAAAGATCCTATAGAATAGGATAGAATGATATAGCTCAAGTGAAAATCAAGGTGTTTTGGAAATCAAATAACAAAGAAAAATCCTTAGGAAAACACTTGCTATATGATAGAAATGAAGATATAAAGCAATATCCCAAAAACCTATTTTTCTTTGAATTTTCCAAACCCTTGAAAACAATATAAAGATGAAATCCTTTTGGCTTTAAAAACTCTTTTGAATCTTGTATAAAACACTAGGGAAACTGAAAAATTTTCTCTTGTAAAAACTTAGCAAAAAACTCAAACAATGGGGTATATATACACCCCCAATCCAAAAACTAGCCGTTAGAGCAGATTTCTGCTCTTGGCGGCTGGCGGTCGACCGGCCCGGTCGACCGTCAACGGTCAAAATTTTGACCGTTGGAGGCTAGCGGTCGACCGCCCGGTCGACCGTCCCAATCCAGAGAGCAAATGCTCTCTGGCCGGTCGACCGCTCGGTCGACCGCCCTAAGTGGCAAATCAAGCGGGCACGTTTTGTGCACGTCGGTCGACCAGTCCGGTCGACCGACTCTGGGTCCAGTCGACCGGCCCGGTCGACCGCCAGAGCCTGGCAGGTTGGGTTCTGGGTCAGAAAACTTAGGTTAAAAATATTCTAATAAATCCCATAAAACTTCTAAAAATCCACAAAAGTAGTTTCTAACATTTTATATGATATACAAACATGTGTTAAAAATTTCAACACAAATATCAAACATTTTGAACCATTTTTGTGTTATGGAAAAATTACCGAAAACCAAAAGCTGTATTTTTTCAAACTTTGATTTTTCAAATAAACTTTGTCCAAAACATATCCAAATACAAAAACATGATACTTAATCATTTTAAAGCATGTTGCATATGGACATAGGTCCAATATACATGAAACATATACATATCATTGTTTTTGACTTTAAATATGAAAATATGTTTTGTTAAAATACAAAAACACCAAATACATGAATAGGCATATCAGACTAAGTTTGTTTAAATAGTTGAAGTATAGATGTATATAGAACATATCTAATATACATTAAACCATGTAAACTTGTATTGATACTATCTATTCATGAAAACCAATATCGGTTAAACCAAAAACCGAATCCAAAACATGAAACGTGTGTGTGTTGTGAACTTGAGCATATCACACTATCTAGTCTTTACAAATGGATCTAAAACAAAATCTAAACTAGAGTACCGAGATCTTCTTGACGAACTCTGTCTTCAAGTCGACTCGATCCAAACCGTGATCCATCGAGCTTGACTCCAATGAGTGCTATATATGATCTTGATGCTCGGGCTCTTGAATCACCATGTGAGAAGCTCCAAAGGTGTCCTTTGTTGAAGCTAATCACCTACTAATATCTTGATTAGGATCTGAAACTAAACATCACAAGATTATTAGTAAACATAACTACATGAGTTAATCATCATCAAAACTAGAGTGGAAGGCCTCTGGGCCAACATTGGTTATACTTTCCAAACTATAGGTACAGAGTTTTCTATTCCCTTCTTGATAATCCTTCTCTTAGGTCCTGAAATCCTTTCATCTTTTCACATTTCAGTTTCCATCACCCTTTGAACCAACTCAGACATAAAAAGACGAGGGAATAGTGACAGATCTGGCTCTTCCCAGGGTAACCTCAGTGAAGGAAATGATGGAATGACGAGATTTCTTTAGAGTATGATGGAAAACCAACAAAAGGAGATGGAGATCTTACACCAAGGGTTATTGATGGCACCCCGTAAACAGAGACGAGGGAATGTGTCCGATTTCAGGAGGCTGCAACCTGCTGTGTTTTCTGGTACCGAAAGGCCATTGGATGCAGAGCAATGGATGATGGATACAATAGATCTTCTAAAGGCAGCTTGAATCCTGGATGAGAACCAGGTGGAAGTGGCCAAGATACAACTGAAAGATATGGCCAGTACCTGGTGGTTGGCGGAAGAAGCGAGATTGGAGAAACCTATTACTTGGGATCAGTTTTCGAGTGGTTTCTATGAGAGGTTCTTCCCGACAACGGCTCAGAAAGAGATGGAAGAACAGTTCATCAAGTTGCAGCAGTTGAACCGATCTGTAGATGAGTACGCTGCTGAATTTCTGAGACTCAGTCGATTTGCACCCTACATGGTGAGCGATGAGGAGAAGCGGGCCAGCAGGTTTCAATAGGGGTTGAAGATTGATATCCAGTTGTTTCTTATTCCTTAGTAGTTTGAGACATACTCTCAGGTTCTCTCTATTGCCCTTGAAGTAGAATGGGGCCTGGAGAAGAAGAGTAGGAGTCAGGAGCAGATTGAGTTAGCAAAGTGGACATTCTAACAGATGGACAGAGAAGACTCAGTCAAACTCATTGGTGCCCCGCTAACCATGGTATGCGGGTACTGCCGGAGGCCCGGACATTTACAGCGAACTGCCGTATAGCAAGTGGATCTTGTTTTAAATGCGGATCCAAGGAACATTTGATGGTTGAGTGTTCGTTTAAGAAGGTAAGGAGCGCTACACTAGTTCGGTTAGCACTTCCAGCACCACCACCTGGAAGGAACCTCGAGCTCGTTGGCAGAAGAGCTCCGTTCCCTTTCCAGCAGCGTGGAGTTCAGCACCCAGATCAGGAGCCCTGAAGATGTCACTGGGTCCGCTATCCCCAACCTTTTGTGTCCTGAGTTGGTAATCTTCCTTCTCCTTTTCACTTTATCATACTATCATCATTGACTGTAATCCCTACCATGCTCTTCTCCCTCCTTATAGAAATTTCGAGGACAAAATTTTTGTTAGGTGGGTAGATTGTAACACCCCGTTCCCGGAATATGTACCCAGATACGTATCCTAAATTCCTTGATCGTTTTGTTTCAATTTTCTTTCAGTATTTATTTTTAGGTTGTGATTGCTTATGTTATTTGGTATTGGATCTGGATTCTCAGTCTTAGAGTCAGCCTTGACCCAGACTGGGAACCCGATACCGGCATACCATCTGATTTGACTTTTTGGTAGTCTTATTTAATCGATTTTAGTTTCAAACATTTTTTTTCAATATTCTAGATTTTTATGATTTTTTAGAATTTTTCAGAATTTTTCTGCAAAATCTTCAAAACCGGTGTCAGTTGGCATCGCTGACTGATTTTCAGATTTTTAGTTTTCAAATGGAGTTGAATTTTTAGAAACAGCTTTCGCATTACTTCTTAAAATCTTATTTTCTAACTAAAGACATTTTTCGAGATTTTTCAGAATTTATTGGAAATCCACCGATTCTGGTGTCGGCCGGTATCGCCGGAAGATTTCAGAATTTTTAATTTGAAAAATAGATTGAATTTTACGAATCCGATTTCATTGAACATCTTAAAATAATATTACTATTTTTGAAAATTTTTCGGAACGTTTCTGAAACAGTCGAATTTTTGCCGTATTACAATAATAATATCATCTACCGACATTTTCTTTTATTGTTTTTTCTTTCTCTACTCTCCTACTTTATACACTCACATATTTTAATAAATTAATTATTTAATAATAAATTTTTTTAATATTTCTTTTCTTTTTCTTATTTTTTTTCTTTTCCTTTAATTTTCTTTCTTTTCTCTTTTTCCCCTTGCCTTTCCCATGCACTGCGCTCCCCTGCCACAGCCGCAGCCGCCTGCAGCAGCCCATGGTTGCTGCTGCAGCCCCTCTCCCCTCCCATTTTATCATTTCACTTTTCTCCTCTTTCTCCATTAAAAACCCTCTTTTCTCCTTCCTTTCTATTTTCATTTTTCTCCAACACTTCAACAAAACAAACCCATTTCCACCATCACCACCGCCGCCTCCACCATCTCCACCACCTCCTTTTCATCCAACCATCACTCCACCATCTCCAATTTCATCCAAACTCACCACCACCACTTCATTTTCTTCCCCAAAATTCCCACCAAATCACCTCCTCCTCCACTTCCAACCCCTTAATCATTACCTTCTCCTCCTCCTTTAACTCCCCACCACCTCCAACAACCACCATAACCACAACCACCATCAACTATCACCACCAAACTCCTCCACCAACTCCAAACCATCAAACAACCCCTCCACTCCTACCCTCCCCGGGCTAGGCGCGCCGCCCCCACCTCCGGCGGCCGCCGCCGCCCCAGGGCCGCCGGCCATCCCCCCCCCACCTTCTTTCTTTCTTCTTCTTTCCTTTTTTATTTCTTTCTTTCTTTTCTTTTCTTCTTTCTTTCTTTTCCTAAAATATACCCACTTTTCTACATTCCCTAAATACCCATCCGCTCATTCCCTAATTACTTTCCCATAATTTCAATTATACCCCTCCCTTTTAATTCTTATTTCCTTTTCTAAAAATACCCTATTCTCTCTCTTTCCCCCTTCCTACAACTCTCTCTCTCCTCTCTCTCCTCTCTCATTCCCTCTTTAATATATATATATTTAAATTTATATATTTTAATATATATATATGGGCTAGTGGCTTGCTCGCACGGATTAGCAGATTTCTCGGACTTTTTCTCGGTATTTTCATTCCGATGATAGGCGAGTACATTTCTTATTTTTTATTACCATCATTTTATGCCTAATAACTGTTATCTTGCTTTTTATACATGATGCATCGTATGCTCGTTGATATAAGATATACGAGTACATCTCTTGTGCTGTTTTATACCTTGCTATCATCATTACATGCCTAATAAATGTTATCTTGCTTTTTATGCATGATGCATCGTATGCTAGTTGATATAAGATATGCGAGTACATTTCCTGTGTTACTTCATGCTTTATTTCCATCGTTACATGCCTAATAATTATTATCATACTTTTTAATACATGATGTCTCATTATGCGAGTTGAAATATATGCGAGTACATTTTCTGTGTTGCTATATGCTTTGCTATTACCGTTACATGCCTAGTAATTGCCACTGTAACTTTTACTGTATGATACACCGCTATACGAGTTGATACATGATATCTGACACCGGTACTTGCCATGCTATATTTGACACATGATATCTGACACCGATACTTGCCATGCTATATTTGACACATGATATCTGACACCGATACTTGCCATGCTATATTTGACACATGATATCTGACACTAGTACTTGCCATGCTATACTTGACATTTGATATCTGACACCGATACTTGCCATGCTATACTTGACATTTGATATCTGACACGGTACTTGCCATGCTATATTTGACATGTTATCACTTGACCTGATATTGTGATACCTGACTGGTTACTGTTATACCTGGCACCTGTATTATATTGCATATTCATGATTATTACTTTTACGGGGACTTGGCATGATTATTATACTGTCATCAGACATTCGGTACTCCTGAACTCCTGTATTCCTGAGCCCCTGTAACAGGGAGACTCCTGATATTGTACTCTTGTACTCCTAAACTCCTGTATTCCCTATACTCATGTCCCCTGCACTGTTGCCCAAGTTAATAGCACAGTCATATCGGCGTCCGGAGAGCATGCCTGGTGTCGGGATGACGAGGATGTATCCTACGATCGTGCTAGCGTCCGGTGGATCCTGAATGGAACTGAGTGCCACACGGAGCAAAGTGCCACACCGCACACGTGGTGGGGGCCACCTCTTGAATCTGTGGGGCCACCTCTAGAATTCATTCCCCACACAGACCAAAGTGCCACACGGAGCAAAGTGCCACACCATACACGTGGTGGAGGCCACCTCTTGAATCTGTGGGGGCCACCTCTTGAATCTGTGGGGCTACCTCCTGTATCAACCCTCATAGAAAAGTGCCACATGGAGCAAAGCCACACCACACATGTGGTGGGGGCCACCTCTTGAATCCGTGGGGGCCACCTCTTAAATCTGTGGGGCTACTTTCTCCCTCCTACTTGTGCCGCCTGGTGTTGGCATGATAAGCATCCTCAGTGCATATTAACACACACACATACTTGTATAATGATAACGCCTGGAGCATATGTTATTTGGTCTCTCCCCTGTTCGAAAAACGATACCCACGTATCGGAGTTCGAATGAATTCTACTGGAAGTGCGGACTCCAGCGTGAATTATCGGTGTTGTGGGACGCCGGTGGGAAAGGGACAAGAATAACATAAGAATAAATACCCAAACAGTAATAATATTAGGAACGTGTGATATTTGATCTTTCCTTTGTTCGGGTCCTTGTACTCACATATCAGACCCGGGTAAGTTCTACAGAGTGCGAACTCTAGTATGGACTATCGGTGATGTGAGACGCTGGTAGGGAGGCGATTAATATATCAAACGGTACTGATTATTATTGGATAAATTAAAATGCAACACCTTTATATTCTTCAATTATAGTGTTATGCCCTAAGTTGACACCCTACTTTATGACATATGATGATTACTCCAGACACACTATAGTTCTGTTACTCTTAGGGCAACTCAAGTTGTATAAACTCAGACGATGACGACATGAGATATGTGGTATATAGATGAGGGTTTCCTTATTTGGATTATCCCCTTGACGTATCAGTCCCGTGAATTCATAATCTGAGCTTGTACAATTAGTTTTGTCCATACTTGTATTTATCGCATGTTTAACTTTTTTACCGCATGTTTATATGTATCTATGCATGTTTTCAGTTTCAGATTCATTGATATGCATGATTTACTGTCATTCCTTTAATTTTTCTTATATTACTTGTCATTTTCTGTACCTGCATGCCTGGACCACATCACTTGATCATGTACACGTGTGCCTGTTATGCACGCTATTTGGCTTTATTATATGTACTCGCGGGTTGCATCTGACAACCCTGAATTCTCATATCCAGATCCTATAGTCTGGACCTTGGTAGCCTTACTGTAGCTGATCAGAGTGCACAGCGGATCCTTCCATGACGATCGGAGCGCAACAGAAGCTTGGATCATCACCGCAGCTCTTCCTTTCAGTTCCTCTCCTGTTTGGTTCTCTAAACCCCTCTTGCTGCTCGTGAGCACCTCTCAGCTTTTGTATATCTTTTCATGTATTATATTTTTGTATTTTCTGGCGATGTAATATTTCTGTAATATTGTATCACTTTCTGTGAAAACCATGTGCTTATACTTTTCTGTTAGAATGTATATTACTACTGTGCTTCCGCACTCTGATTCTTACCTATACTGATGCTTAGCGTATATAAGTGAGGCTATTTCTGACCTGCGTATATATGTTGCAGTGACGTCTCCGTATCCGCGGGATGGGGGCGTTACAATTTTACATGTATTCTTGTACTTATTTATGCTGAAATTATTGTGTATACTGTGTTTACTTCATGTACTGAGGCTTAGCGTATGTATGTGAGAGTATTTTCTCCCTGTGTATGTACGTCATCGTAGCGTCTTCGTATCCGTGAGATCGAGGCGTTACACCAAGTATGCTTGCTTAGGATTGATTCTTTTTCGTTGTTTACACATCTTCTTTCCATATTTATGGTTCTGGATAGACAACTTCTTCAAATGTTTGAATTTCGCTTTCAAGCGCCTATGCTATGAAGTCTGAACCAAAGGATTTAGAGATTTTTGATCTCTTACTCCTTCTTGGTTCAACTTTCCGCATCAATTGTCAGTTAACTGGTCCTTCATCTTTGAGCGTTGTTTCATGTATTCTTTTCCCAGAAGTCTTGTCTTTATTCTATTTGTACGGAAAGACGTTTTCAAAGAACACATCATCTTTTGATTCGATAATCATATTTACATAAATATTCAGTATTTCTGATTTGTGTACCAGAAAATTGTACGCATTGTTATTCATGGCATAGCTTATGAAAATGCAATCCACTAATTTAGATCCCAACTTAGTCTTCCTAGCTACTGGCGCTGGTACCTTTGCAAGGCACCCTCATATTTTGAGGTAATGGTAGGAAGGAGATCTTCTATGACATAACTCAAATAGAATAAGATAAGTTTCTTGTGAGGGTAGATTTGTGATTAATAGGGCTTCCCCCCACAAGTTCTTCGGTGATTCAGAACTTACGAGTATGTAATTGATCATTTCTTTTAAAGTTCTGTTCTTTCTTTCAACAATCTCATTCTACTGAGGAGTGTTTGTGTTGTGGTTTGGTGGATTATACCAAAGTTATCAACAACTCACTGAATTCATTTGATTATATTCTCTACCTCGATCAGATTTTAGAATCTTTATGTTTTTGTCGAGTTGATTCTCAATCTTAGCTTTGTATGTTATAAACATAATTATTGCTTCGACTGATCAAAGTCTCACTATACACCATTTAGTACTCAAGAAATTGTCATACGACGAATTTTTTAGTATTGACATCATTCATCTTCGGAATAGAAGAGGAGCAAACATCACAATCTGAATCGACACTCTTAGTGCCCCATTGATACTCTCTTGAAGAGTATCAGATATTTTCTACAGTACAATGCAAAGTAGAGTTAGCAACTTCAATATTCGTTCTCGACAATTTTGAGAAAAATGAAAATTGTTAAACAACTTTCAAAAATATACTCTTTAAAATAAAAAAATCTCCTGGTGGAATTTTGTAAAACTGGAATTAAGAGATTTGAAATCTTCGTAAAACAAAAATCAATTGCTGTGCAACCTGCACTAGAAAAAGCGTAATTGTCTTAAGAATGTTATTTCTGACAACCAATCAAGAGAACCTGTATAATTAGCTAGTTTGGTGAAAATCAGGTGGGAGATTTTTCGTTCGATAGAACGTTTTTTAATTTAAGAACCACCTTTCAATTCACTTCCTTAGTTAAACACCTACTATGCTCGTATTAATCAGTCTCTATAGTAGCATATATCAACATAATATTTATAAATATAAATATTTCAGTATAATCCCTGCAATAAGAACATTAATTCAAATATATAGGATATGGAGTGAGGTACATGTAAAGCGAATCTCCTTGAGATAATTACGTCCCCTATTATTATGTCTACGAGATAATGGATGCTGATCTCCCAAAATATAACACCTTCACGATATTTGCAAAGCAATGCAAATACTCATACAGTCGAAGCAAAATTGACCTATATCATTCACTGGATTGAAGAGGAATAAAATCGCACCAAGATAAAGTTCAAACAAAGAATCTTTATCTTAAAATATTTAGTAAAAATATTCAGAGTAGGAGAAAGGGACAAATTTTTTCATTTCTTTAGTGTGTGAAAGGAGAAGACCTACCCCACTATTTATAGGAAAGGAATCAGAGCCGTTGCAACGATTCAGAACAACGAGAACGGTTCGAACAGAACCGTTGGAAATTGAACCGTTCAACAGTTAGGAGTTTTCGGGTCAGGAACAACTCGTGACCCAGGTCATGTCCGCACTCGGGCACTAGCACCGAGACAGGGCGGGCGACGACGCGCGGCAAGGGTTCCCCAGACGCGTGTGAAAACTCCAAGTATCCTAAGAGCAAACCCTTAGGTCCCAACTTTTCATATTTAAACCACTCAATTTTCTTAAACACTTCCAATGTGTGACTAAAGAGTTTTCACTTTTTTTGATCCCATATAACTATTGTATTTGACCTACCTCTAACTTGAATATGCTATTCATGCAGAAACAGAATTAAACAGGTGAATATACCACGTTCATTTCTAATGGAAGGCGAACACAATTCAACCATCTCCCGTGCATTCTGAGCAGCGGTTCATGCCTAAATTTCAGCTCAAGTTTTCTTAAAAATTCTCCTGTTAATTAAGCTTCCAACACATTGTATAAACTAAAGTAGTTATAAATATCCATATTCAAAGACTTTGAATATAGAATCAAAATTTGGACCAGACTACTTGTGTTTCCTGCTATTCATGCAACACAACATTGCCTTATAGTTTCATCTTGACCAGTAACAAATTTCAACCTAACCCCACCAAATCCCTAACCTACCCAAACCAAAATTCGAGCGGCCTATCAATGAATGCGAGAGGACAGAGGGCTATTTCTGACATTGCAGACTTCCGCAAGAGAGGAGCAAAGCGGAGGAGCGCCCAGTAGTTTCCACGAACGAAAAGGGCTTGCTTGTCACTTTCCCGAGAGGAGAGGAAACCCACGATAGCCGCAGGAGTCCGTTCCTCAGGTGTGGACGCGTGCGAGCGCGAAACCAACAGGAAAATGGGAATGGAGGTGGGCCCCACCGGCGCCAACCGGGTCGGCCTTAGCGCCGAGCCGAGCCAGTGGAAATGGCTAACGAAAGAGACGTGATGATGTTGGAGCCGCCTTTTGTTCACAGCTGACTGGGAAAAGTAATCATGGCACCAACCATGAAACGGAAAAGAAAAGCAACAGACTGGAAAACAAGCATGTGGGGGAAATTGAGGAGGAGAAGGAACTAAAAGTAATCATCACTCCGTCTGCATTTTATGAAGGTTTGATAGTTAATATATATATATATATATATATATATATATATATATATATATATATATATATATTTGAAATTATACAACTCTATCTACAACTCTATATTTGAAATTATATACTTATTTCTACTAAAGCAAATATTAAAACTTTTTGCTAACCGAACATGAAATGTGAAACTCAAAAAAACACACTTTCATCCGGTATAATTATGCTTGAATGTTCTGACAAAGTTATGTAAGTATTTATCCTATCATCACAATTGTTAATTTTTTAATTGTCATAATCAAATTTTATTTTTTATTTCGAAGTTATTACTTCACATTCTTAAAGAGTTTGTATTATTTTATTTTTTACTTTTTGGTGGCACCCTGACAAGCAACTAAATTAAGAGGTATGAATTCACATATTTTTTTGTAACTTAAATAATCCATGTTACTTTTTTTGAGGAAAAAATAATCCAAATTGCTAAATTATTCCACTTGAACGAAAATGACTTTAGTAAAAAATGGTAGTCCCAAGACTATCCTACTCGGATAGGGTGGGTGACCTACAATGTTTCAGGCAGGAGAGAGTTACAGATACCGGAAGTGACATGAACCGAATCCCAACACATTACTAAAAAGAAAAAAGCCGAACCGGATAAACCGGGTGAGGAAAAGACCGGCGGTTTCCGGACACCTCCGTGACCACTGCCCGAGTAACTGCCAGCTCATCCCATTCTGGCTCCTCACTGTACTCCCTCATCCTAGCCTAGCGACACCACCGACCGACACGTGTCGATCCGCCAGCGCCCGATCTCCCCTCGAAGCATTTACGTGCGTCCACGTGGCGGTCGGCCTCGGAGCCGCGGTTTCTCCCGTCGAGTCGCCGGGTATTTCGCGTGGTCGCGAGATTTTGGGACTTATCGCGCGAGATGTTCGCCCACTGTTTGGCCTCTCCCTCCGCCTTTTGCGAGGCGCTGGGCTCTGACTTGGAAGTAACGAAACCGTCAACGGAGATGCCGTTCGCTTCCGCAACTAACCTCTACCGTTCTCAGATCAATTACCAAAATACCCTGCTTGCATTTAAACAGTCTGACAAAGTGAAGGGCAAAAAGATAAAAAGGGCAGAACGCTTCAAGAAACGTGGGGGCAGAAACAGCGGTTCCGTTACCAAGACGTTTGGTCGAACGACCAACGACTACCACTTGCTCTCTCTATCTCTCTGTCTCTCTCTCTCTCTCCTCTTTCCTTTTAATTTTTTTTTTAATTCAGCGACTATTTATACGCGCTCTTTTCCCACTCGTCCGTTTTTTTCCCCAAAGTCTCTCTCTCCGCTTCACCGGCACGTTTCTCTCCCTCTCCCCCCTCTCACTAGCCGGAAAACCGTCGCTCTCTCGCCGGGAAACCGCCGTTCTCTCGCCGGGAAACCTCGTTGCCTTGTCCCGAAACAGCCGCCGACTCTCCAGAGCCGCTTCGGATTTTGCCAGGGCGTCTCGGTTTCTTGCCTTTGACGCAAAGTTTCGGATCTCGTCAAGAATTCGGCGGAGAAACCGTAATGTGGCTCCGCTCGTGAGGGAATCGGCTGTTTCTTGATCTTTTTCGGAGGTTTGGGATCTTTTTTGCTGTTTCGTTTCGGGCTCTTTATTCCGCGGTGGAGCGAGAGGAGAGGTGTCGGATCGGAGGAGCTCGGTATGAAATGGTAAGAGGCTGATGTTTTGGAATTTTTTTTGATTTGTTGTTAATTCTGAGGTTTTTGCGGGTTTTTTTTTTTTACTGGAAGCGAGGTTTTTTCTGTGAATTTATTAGGGAATTTTGGAATTGAGGGAGTGGATCTCGCTTTCCTTTATTAACTCGGATGATGCTGCGTTTATTTTCTATTTTTGGCTCCTGATACGTTCTTAATTTAGGAAAGTTTTCTGTTTTCTGGCCATAGGGCTAGTCTTAGATTTTTTTTTTTTTTTTTGGGGTGGTTTTTAGGATTATTTTTATGGCTGTAACAAGGTTTTTCCTGTAGTTTGCTTTATTTGGAACAGTAATGCTAGTCTTTTCACGATTATTTTTGGGTAATTTCAAAATTGAGATTTGACCTTTTCTCTCGTATTTTGGGGGAGAGAGGGGAAAAAAAAAGAAAAATGAAAAATGAAAAAAGGTTCCTCCCGCCCCTTTTGTTGGAGGGGTAGAGTCACTGTTGTGAAGATTTAAAGGGGAATTTGGGTGACTAGTTATTAGTGATTGCATACTGTTTGATCTATTGTAGTTATTAATAGCGCATTTAAGAAACTGAAATTGCGAATCTTTGTTCTTCTGGTCTTTTCTTTTAGTAAAATTTTGGGTCCCGTTTCCAATTGGAGGTTCACTGCTGAACTTAGCCTCATTATGACATGCAGACTTTTTTTAGATACTTCTACTACCATTTCTAATAATATTTTTGAGGTTTTTTCCCTTAAAATTTCTTAATCATATGTGACAAAGCTGCTGGAGCATTGATACCCAGTGACAACATTGTTCCGATGTGCATGTTCATGCATGTTCATGTTTGTTAGCCACAACATTGCTCCATGAATTTGATGATCACTATAAAAGTACTTATTTTGGAACTGTATACTGTCTTGTCAGAAAGCCTTTATGAACTATATTTACCTATTCTTGTACCGTCTATCTTTGACTCTCGCCACTTAAGTGATTTCAAATTTTCATGTAGCTCATTGTTACACGCAGATTTTTTGCAGGTTAGAAAACCACTTAGTCTTAAAAAGATAAGCCTTGCATTCACAATGCAGTTCATTAATTATGTTTAGAGTGTTGATAAAGTCAGTTATTCTAATTTGTGACAGAAATTAATTTTGTTTTCATGGTATATGATGATAATAGATTAAGTGTCAAGCAACTACCTTACATTAAGGAAAAACTTCTGCTTGCTGCTAGGTGGACTTTATCCCGTTTAGAGTGGGATTGTTTTCCATGTGCAGCTTGTTATCTTGAATGAAATGGAGTTCTTGTTATGTGACCTTTACTACAGATGTATGATTGTGTTTCATCAACTTGCTTTATTACTAGAAGACGATGCAATATTCAAACAATCCTGTGAACAAACCCAGATGGAAATGTCTTGTATATGCTAGTGACTTTGGTTGCCTTGTTTACCACCATCTAAAATTCAGCACACAGGCATAAAGGTTTTAGCTTATGTTCAGTCAGTACCATCCTTCTTACTCGACAATTTGTGTGATAATTAGTTAAGTTTACTTTCTCACTTATTTTGTCTTTCTTCCTTGACAGGTGGAAGGAAGGGCTTGTATTTCTGGAGAGGTTAAAAGTGGGTTAGAAATTTTGAAGCGGAAAAGGCTGGAGCGAATGAAATTTGGTGTTGCATCTGAAGCGAAAAATGTCACTAATATGATGACTAGAAGTGGAGGAGATGCTTTAAAAACTGCATCATGTGGGACGACTAATTCAGATGCATTTTCACGTATTAGTGCTTCTGGGAAAGATGCATTTCCAAAGCATACGGTGGAAAAATTTGACATGTCGAACTTAGACTGGATTGATAAGATTCCAGAGTGCCCGGTTTTCTCCCCCATAAAGGAGGAGTTTGAGGATCCACTAATTTATCTTCAACAGATTGCTCCCATAGCTTCAAAATATGGTAAAAAAAAAAAACTCTTCATTCCCTTTAAAATAACAGGATCCCTGTATTGTTGGAACTGGCAGGTGGTTAGAGTAGTTAATACACTTCAAATCTTTATATATTTTCATCCTTTGAACAGCCCAAAAGAAGAGCATTTGGATTGCCTTCTTATATTATACTTCTTTAATGAGAAGCAATGCTTTACAACACAATTTTGCTTCTTAAGTCTCATTGTTCTCTAACTAAAACCCCATCCTCTGATGTACTACCAATGTTGATTTATATGCCCTTTATAGTCAGATTCCTCAGGCTGTCAAAGGAAAAAAATCTGAGCAGAACTTGCATTGGACCTAAGACCACCCTCACTTAATAGGTTGAATGATTCGAAGAGTTTCTCGATAATTATTGGTTCTTGTTTTTGCATCGAGTAAATTCAAATTGTTGAACCAAGGCATAACATGAGGACTGCCACATTTCATGATAAAAACAAAATACGTGCACATCCTTTTAGAAAGATGAAGTAGCTACCCCACTCTAAAGCATACAAAGATATAGGCCAATGCCTTCTCTTCCATCTGATTAAAATTTGTGCTCAGCTGGTTCACTTCGTCTTCTGAAGAATGTCTTGTTATCCATTATGAGCACATACTAAATCCTTGTACTCACAATAAGTTAGAAAACTCTTCTTTGGTTGTTGATCTGGACTACAACAACAACTAAGCCATTTGTCCCCAAGTATTTGGGGAGGTTACATGTACCAAAAGAGAATTACGCCGGATTGGGCACATGGATCAACTTTCTCCACTCATTCTTATCGAGCAATATGCCTTTATTAAGACCTTTAGCCTTTATATCTTGTCGTATCACCTCCATTCATGTTTTTTTCGGTCTCCCCTATTTTCTTTTAACTTGCCCTAATTTTATACGCTCTACTCGTCAGACTGGCGCATCTGTAGGTCTACGTCGCACATGACCAAATCATCGTAAGCGGTTATCTCTCATTTTCTCTCTTCTATAGGGGCTACGTCTATCTAAGTACGAATATCCTCATTTCTCTCCTTATCTCTCCTCGTGCTACTACATATCCAACGAAGCATGCGCATCTTTGCTACACTCATCTTCTGGGCATGATATATCTTTGTAGCCCAACATTCTTTGCCATATAATAAAGCTGGCCTCATAACAGTC
Source organism: Agave tequilana (assembly GCA_038442645.1). NCBI lineage: Eukaryota > Viridiplantae > Streptophyta > Magnoliopsida > Asparagales > Asparagaceae > Agave > Agave tequilana. The sequence goes on from JAVJIF010015345.1 coordinate 61,904, forward strand.
TGATAAAACTTTCCCTTCAGCCATAACAGAATGTTACGGTCACATAAAACTCCTGTTGCACTCCTCCATTTCAACCAGCCGGTTTAAATCCTATGGTTGACATCACTATTGATTTTTTCATCCTTTTGGATAATAGAACCCAAGTACTTAAAATGATGCTCATTGGTATTATTTGTTGTTGGTCTACACTCATTCACTTTTTGCATTGACTATGTCTACAAATTATGTATCCTAATCCTTTTCCTATTGCTTTGTCTGTAAAAAGTTGCAGATCCTTTTCTTTTTCTTTTTATCTTTAATATTTTTTTTATTCTGTTAATGGAGTTTACGAAAGAAAACTGATTTTGAAGATATTATGAGATCTCTTTTATTTATCTCTATTTTGTCTTATTTGGGGTGAAAAGTTTTTCCCCCAGTAATGTTCGAAGTTGTTTTCATAGTATCTGGCATCCTAAGGCATAACTCTATTTACCTTGTTTCAGGTATATGCAAGATCATTTCTCCCATAAGCGCTTCCGTTCCTGCTGGCGTAGTATTGATGAAGGAGAAAGCAGGTTTTAAGTTTACCACTAGAGTTCAACCTCTCCGCCTTGCTGAGTGGGCGATAGATGATAAGGTCACCTTTCCATGAGTGGAAGGTGAGGCAATACTTTAGGAGTTCATTTTTTTTGTCTTCTTGATTATACCTTATTCATTCATTTGACTGTTAATACGGATTTTCAGAAAGTATACATTTCGTGATTTTGAGAAGATGGCAAACAAGATATTTTCTCGAAGATATTCTAGTGCTGGATGTCTCCCAGCAAAGTATGTAGAAGAGCAGTTTTGGCATGAAATTGCTTTTGGAAAGACAGAATCAGTGGAGTATGCATGTGATATTGATGGTAGTGCTTTTTCAACATCTCCCAGCGATCAACTAGGAAGAAGTAAATGGAATCTGAAGGTGGTGCTTCTAAACCTCTAATTAGTCTTCTGCTGAAATTTGTAATGCCAAAATTCGTTGAAGTAACTTTTGTCTTACAACCAACAGACTGTTTCGCGTTCGTCTAAACCTATCTTGTTTTTGTTTATGTTTATATGTTTCTACCTCTATTGGCCCTAGAAACTGGATACTATCCAAATCTATGATGTACAGGATGGTCTATCTTTAACATCGGAATCAAAAAGGGAATAGACTAGTAAACATCTCCATTCATTTTTCACCTATTGGTTTGAACCTGTGAGCCTTACCATAGACAACTGCGGACGCAAAATATATTTTTAATGTGAGCATAAATGTAATAAGAATTTCAATGTGGGCGAAAATGTAATAAGAAAAGAGAGAAAACAAAGGGAAAAAGTTGCACCCAAGAGTTGAACTCGTGACCTCCAATAACATATTTTTATAAGTTACCACTTGAGGTACAACTCTAAAGTATCTTTATTCTAGTAAAAATAATCTAAAAAGAAAGAGATCATATACAAAAAAGTTACAAATTATGTATACTACATATATTTTATAAAATTGGTGTGGGTGGAGTGGGTGTCCACCCACACTGGTGTGTATGGGGATTGGCCCCTGACCATAGACAAGGAAGCTCTTAACCAAATTCTCTAAGTTCCTCTCTAGAGATACTATTTCAAATTATTGCTGATTATTCATTGTAATCATTGTGCAAAGCTATACTTTTTGTATGCTGTCACATTTTTATTTGATGACCTTTTAGCTGTGCAAGACTATGACGTGAAGGTTAATGCTTATTTTTGTGTTCAGAGACTTTCTCAGCTGCCAAAATCTATATTGCGACTCCTGAGGAATGCAATTCCAGTAAGTATATTATAAGTACACCTAAATTTAACTTACCATATGAAATTTCAACTGTTGCACATACTTGGATATTGTAACAGTTTGTCTGGTTCATTGCAGGGAGTAACCGACCCCATGCTTTACATTGGGATGCTGTTTAGTATGTTTGCGTGGCATGTTGAAGATCACTACCTGTACAGGTTCACAAAGGACCTTTTGGAGCATGATAATTTTTTTTTGATTGAGTTCCTTCTTTTGTGACTGAAGATCGTCTTAATGTAATGTTTTGATTATTTCCCGGCAGCATCAATTATCATCACTGTGGAGCATCTAAAACATGGTATGGAATTCCAGGCTATGCAGCTCCTGATTTTGAAAAGGTGGTAAGGGAGCACGTGTATAATCAAGAAATTTTGTCGTCTGAGGGAGTTGATGCAGCATTTGATGTACTTTTGGGAAAGACGACCATGTTTCCCCCAAATATTTTGTTAGAGCATAATGTTCCTGTTTATAAAGCTGTGCAAAAACCTGGAGAGTTTATTATCACTTTTCCTCGAGCTTATCATGCAGGATTCAGTCATGGTAAGATGTTTTTGCAACCTTTCACTGATTCTCTTGTTCATTCATTACTTTTCACAAACCTTTACTAATACTACTTTTTTGGATTAAATTTAGGTTTCAATTGTGGTGAAGCGGTGAATTTTGCTATTGGTGATTGGTTTCAACTGGGGGCTGTTGCAAGTTGCCGCTATGCAGCACTTAACAGGACTCCTTTACTGCCTCTTGAGGAACTTCTCTGTAAGGAAACAATGCATCTATATAACAGATTGTCAAATCCTGATTCTAAAGGTTCTTCCTCGTCAACTGAAGATTTAGCTTCCCAGCGTTGTATCAAGATTTCTTTTGTCCAATTAATGCGGTTCCAGCACCGCGCTCGTTGGTGGCTAAAGATATTTAGAACACAAGCTTGCTATTCTGATATCCCTGTGCCAGTACCCTGCAGCATCTGCCAACGTGACTGCTTTGTTGCATACATCAAGTGTAACTGCAATGTGAATCCTATATGTCTTCGGCATGGTACACAATTTTAACACAGTCGACTCTATTTACTTTTTAATTTCATGAGTTACATTGTGATTGTGCATTACAGAGAAAGAGATTAGAAGCTGCCCTTGTAGCTGTAATCGGATGCTCCTTTTAAGAAAGGACCTCTCAGAATTGGAGGCTGCAGCACAGAAGTTTGAGCAGGAAGATGGAATATTAGAGGAGGTTCAAGCACAACTACTGTTAGGTGATGATTCTCTCCAGTCAACTTTGTTTGCATGCACAGAAGATGATGGGTACAGACCATATTGCAAGATAGAGTTTGAAGCAGGTACTGCAATTTGGGACCGAGTCAAGGGGAATTCACAAGACTTGAATTACATTTGTCAGAGGGAGTGTCATGGATCTGTTGCACAGGAATCTGTGTCTTCTGGAGGATTTACTTTGTCCTCTCAAGGGCCAGATGAAAGGTTTTTGCAAAATGTAGGGTTCCTATTGCGGTTTCATTTCTTTTCCATTTTGATGTGAAATTTTTTTGATGTGTGGTTTGAATGTATTGTACAGAGTTACACTAATGGAACAAAATCCACACAGGCAAAAAGTTCCCAAACGGTATCAGTTCGTGCTTATTGCCATGCAGAATTAACTCCATCTGCCAAGTGTAAAGCTGCCAGCTCAACTGCTCCCCGTGATACACCAGTTTCACTAGACGATGATGATGATGATTCTGACGCAGAAATATTCAGGGTCAAGCGCAGATCTCCCATATGTATGGAGAAAAGAAAGGAGAGTGACACAATGAGCTCAAAATTTCCTGCACAACAGGTATTTTAGATTATTAACTTGGTTCTTTGCTAATTCCAGCTTGTTGCGAAAAATGGCATGAATCTTGTTTGCATATATCTGAAGAATAAATGTGTTGCCCTATTTTCTCCTCAATTTATTGTTGTTTTTTATCTACTCATGAACTAAGAATAGTGTACAGCTAATGATTTTGCATTTATTCTCACTGTGGGAAGTTAGCTATTTATTTCATATGCTATGCTTTTGACTTAATCTAATTGTTTGAGCTAGTTGCCACCAACTGATGTCAGATCATTGTTTCTTTTGATGTGGGAAAAATGTATTGCAGCAAAAGGTCAATGCCCTGCAGCAAAGAGTAAGGGGAGGAAAGGCTCAGGAAACCAGAAGAATAAGGCAATTGCCAGCTCGAAAATGCGTTAAAGCTGATAGAATTTACTATACCTTCTGATTCCATTTAGTTGACTTACATTTTCTTTCTTTCTTTTGTTTTTTTTGTTTGTTTGTAATTTTAAGGTTACTTTTGGAACCTATTTTGCTCCACTCTGTCAGTATGGTTGTCCTTGATGGGGCATCATTTGTGGATCATTTGATTCATTGCATTGTGTGAAATCTAGATTTTCCTCACGCACTGTGAGTGCTTGGTGTGGTTGTCGGTAGTTGAAGTATTTATTAGGTCCAGGTGATGGTTGTAAGAAGTTTAGGATTGAAGAGGACTTTGGCACAAGATGGGATGTCAGGGAAATGAACTCTGGAAAAATGTAGGTGTTGTTGAAAAATTGTGGAAGGTTTTTAAAGATCCAATACCCAATAGAAAGACGCGTATGATGCGTAACAAGATGGTGACTCACATCTATTCAAGAGATATATTAAAAACAAGAAAGACAAAAAAGAGGATGAAAGAAGAAGAGGAAGAGGAGGATCTATATTAAATATTTTTCTGATTCCTATATTTTTTTCTGAAAGAATTTTGTTGTTTCTAAATTTGGAGATTAGCTCAACTTTTACTTTTGATAATTTTATGAAATAAAGGGATCTTAAGTGGATATATTCAAATCTAATTTCAATTTGTTCCACTAAAGTATTTCTTGTAGAATTGATATATTTGAAGTGATAAATAAGGGGTTAAGTTACATACTCTAATTCCAACTGTTTTCTGAGATTGGGTTCGTGAGAAGAAGAGTTTCTACAATTTAACTTGTGATGCTTTTGGAGATTCTTGGCTGAAATCATAGGCAGATACTTATGTAGGTTAATTATGGGTCGGAGCTAATGCTAAGGGTGAAGATATTTTCCTGATCATGATTTTTTTATAAGTTGTATTTGGATGATAACGATGGTGATGGTGAGATGTCTAGTAAGTTGGAAACTTTTTTATTTTGATTTTCTCAGCAGTTGCTTTAAAACTAGTAGCAAGGTCAAGTCATCTCTCTCTCTCTCTCTCTCTCTCTCTCTCTCTCTCTCTCTCTCTCTCTCTCTGCGTGCTCGCGCGCGCGGGCACCTTGTGTGTGGAAGGTGGATAAAGAAGTGACATACAAGCGTGTGGTTGCTCTTGTTAAGCTGCAAATTTTATATAGGATCATAGGTTTGCAAGATATTTATAGTGTTGTATCTGCATTAGGTTGGCAATTTGTAAAGTCAAGGCATGCTGTATGTTTTGAAACTTTATAGATGCACTAGACTTGCAACTTTAAATTTGTTTTAGGAATTTGAGAAATTAATATGGCTTATTTGAAAACTCAATAGGTTTTATTATGTTGCATGTTAAGAAACCAAAAGTAGCCTCCATCCCTATATATAACCACAGAGCATGAGAAGATGTGTGGTCGGCCGGGGGCATCCAGCCTATTTTCTTAGATTTCTTCTGCGCGGGCCCGACAATGGATGTATTACTTTAAGAAAAAAAATATTTCGCGCACGCGTAGCCAACTGGTCATTGGCTATTACTAAACTAGACCCATGCGTAGCCAACTGGCCACTGACTACCTGAATCAGCTATATAATCACTATGATGACATGATAACACTGCAATATAACATATGAATGATCACACATGATAACAGATGAATAAAAGAATAGAATAAGAAATTTTTGTCCAATATATCGGGAATCAAGGAAAATGACGGAATAAAAGAAAGTACGAATACCAGTAATCGAATAGTGAGAACTCCATTACTTTCTTTGATTCCGTCATTTTTCTTGATTCCTGATATATTGGACTCATTACTTATTCTATTCCTTTCTTCATCTGTTATCATGTGTGGTGATTCATATGTTATATTGCAGTGTTATCATGTCATTATAGTGATTATATAGCTAGTTCAGATTACTTTAGGCTTAGCGTGTATACGTGAGGTATTCTCCTCACGCATATACGTTGCCGACTCTCATCGCGACATCGTCTCGTGTAGCCAAGAATATGAAAATTATAGTTTTTTCCTCAATACTGATCAAAATTTAAATTCGCTAAAGAACTATTTCCTTGCACAGCTCCAATTTCACATTACATGTGCATACTGCATAGTAAGTGTCGCAGATTAGTATAGTATGGTAACACAAAAAAGATTTTTCTCTGTTCTAATGATTTCTGACCTTGAAAATAACAAAACTTGAGCCTGCTCAAGTTATTAGTTTTACTGGATAAGTGGATAGAGGTTGGATTTTCAAGAGGGGGTTTGGGAAGAAGGATATCCTGATTATAACTGAGGAAAGATTTGTAGTGGAACATATACTTTTCATTTACAAGAATGGTTTGTAGGTCTTTATAGAAGCTTTCCTGTTGTGCATTTGTCAACAATTCATTTATGATTCTTTGTAGAGGTTGTAAGCTATGGCTTCAAGAAAGCAAGGTGTTTCCTGTAAGGTTATTGTGGAATTAATGAACACTTCTCTTAACTTCTTTTTAAACCCCTACTCTGAGAGAAGATACTTGCCTTGAATTTTGTTGATGCATCCCAAATTCCTCTCACTGCTACCAGCAATAAACTATTATAGTGCCATCATCGTTTTATGTCATTAGCACACATCTATTGGTAAGATCCTTGATTGTAGCCATGAGATAAGCGTTGTGGTGTGACATTGAGATAGTATATGTGTATGCATTTGTATTTGGTAGTATTGTTTTGCAAATTCCAGACGTGAGGATGGACACAGCTATGCATGTATGTGTGGATGCAAATACATGTCTAATATATTTTGAGTATGTGTGTATGGCTTTAAAAAGCTTAATCAATTTACAAGAAACGACATATATTAAATCTCATAAAGGCATAATTTTGCATATTTTGAAGGAGGAAGCAAGCAGAATATAATAATTTTGCCCAATGGGGTATAATTGGCTTTGATATTATCCATGTTGATTAAAGTCAACAAAGTGGGACATTTGCATAACTGTATAAACACGTGTTTATTAAAGCCCCTGCTACTGTATGAGTAGCAGAACTCTGAGGTTGTGAGGGTTGAGGGTAATATTTTTATATTCTGATATGCCCTCGTAGGTTAAGTGCCCATTATACTGGCCAAAACCTAGGCCTTTTGCACCTGTATTTTTTTCCTAATCCGTTTTCTTAAACGTGTTGCACTTTCTAGTGAGAATTGATCCTAGGTTTCTCTCATACCATTTTATCATCCCCACTACACCAGAACTTTGAATTTGTTGTGAGGGTTGAAGGTAATATTTTTATATTCTAAGAGTGTCCAATAGAATGGACAAGCATGCTATTGTAGACTGCAAACATGGCATCTTCCAAGGTAGCTAACTGTTATTGCTCGTCTAGAAAGGATGCACTATATTGGTTAGGACAGATGAAGACTGAGGACTATATGAGAATGAATGTCCAAGTTTGACATCTTTTATGTCACTAACTTCTATTGCTCTTTCTTAAAGGATGCACTGTGCTCAGTGTTTTAAATGTCGGCCGACATTAAATGTCGGCCGATATTTCGTTTTCAAGCCCTCACCGTCACGACATCCCCACCCGCATTTGAAATGACGTTTTGAAAAATGTCGACTGACACCGGGAAAAGCCCAGCATGTTGATTGATCTTGAAAGTTGGAGCAATTGAGAAATTTTAACAGTGAATGAGTGAATATATGCAAAATGTTTAAGTTAAGAATACATATCCTAAACATATTTATATAGTTTTGTATAAGTTGTATACGTATTACCTTAATAAGAATTTTAAAATTACATTATTTAAGACATCTAAGATATATATATTTGTTATCCGTCATGACGTCCGAAATTTACTAGATGGCTCTGAAATATCTCCGAAATCCGAAATCTGACATCCGATTACGACATCCGAAATTTCCCTGATATCCGACATTTAAAACACTGACTGTGCTGTTTAGGTCAGATGGTGGACTATATCACAATGAAGGATTATTTTTTCAATTGAGAAAGCTACGCTAAACCAGTGCTTGAAAGACACAAGTGTGAGGCGAAGTGTTGGACCCCTTTATAAGACGAGGCTTAAGTCTCAGAGCATGAGGCATAGGCTTTATGATTTTTTTAATTTTATTTTCTAAAATTTATAAATATTATAAAATTATATAAAATGATATATATGAGTGGAGAAAGCTGATCCATGTGCCCGATCCGGCGTAATTCTTTTTGGTTCATGTAGCCTACCCCAAATACTTGGGACAAATGGCCTTAGTTGTTGTTGTTGTAGTCTACAAAGGGATAAAATCAGGTTAAGTACTTAATAAAATTTAGCATGCTTGTCATTAAGCATACCATAAAGGAATGTGCTTCTCATAAAATAAGAACACGTAATTTTATCCATACAAGGGACCTTAACAAAGGAGTGTGCTTGTCATAAAACTTAGTATCCCAGCTAGCGGGTGGGATACCATACCTTATAGAAATTTTAAGCTCGTGCATACAAAGCGAGATTTCTGCTTGTACGGTGTTACTTTGTCTTTTTGTTTTATATATTTCATGGTTCTAAATATCGGATATCGGGATCATATCGGATGGGGGTTTTTCATATTGATTATCAGATATCGGGGGAGATATCGAGGATATGCGCGCATATCGAGCGTTCATATCAGACACTATATATAATAAAATATTGATAATTAAAAGTTGGTTTAGCATCATAGATATCATCTACCTAATAAAAATGATGTAATATGCAAGCAAAGACAGTAAAAAAATAATGTACATTTGCTCACAGTCATACAATAAATAAGTTATTTCATATCGGGCGATATATCGGAGGATTTATCGACCGATATCGGGCGACTTATCAGCCGATATTTCAAATATTGGCCATTTTTTGCAGCAAATGATATGGCGAACGATTTCCCCATATCGTATCGACAGCAGGTAAAAAAAGAGATATCAGACGATATCTCAGCCGACTCGGCCGATATTTAAAACAGGGATATATTTATTATTATTATTTGGTGTGTTTTTCTTTTTGCAGCTATAGTAAGACTGTAAGATAATCGTGTTTATCGCCGATGTAGGAAATTAGCCAAATAGTCAAGGGAAGCAACATTTCCTAAGTTTTTCTATATAATTTTGCATATAAAAGAACCAATATCACTTTCCCTAACTGAACGGTAAATTCCCCTAAACTTGTTGATAGCTTTTTTGAACCGATGCCCTCTACCATCAACAAGAAAATATTTCTACTTGCGACCACAGTTCAGGTTCTTGTTTTTAGAAGAGAACATTAGGGGGCACTAAAATCATGAGAGGGAAGGTCACATTTCAAAAACAAGAGGAGCTTTCTCCTATATGTGGGGAAGAGTGGGAGTTATTCACCTCATCATTTGGACAAGAGGGGTGAGAGTGATATTGCACATGTCAGTATCCACATATAGCAAATGAAACAAGTGAGTTGCATAATCAGTATTTTAAGACTATTATGACTTTACTTGCAATGAGCTATTTATTTTTTTGCTTGGATCACATTAATTAAGAAATTTTTGGGTGCCAAAACTTTCTAATTAGGTCGCATAAATTTGCATTTAATGACTTCCTAAAAGAGGTTCATCGGTGGTACTTTTGGAAAGTGTTGATATACTGGAAAATGATTCTAGTGCATTAAGGAGAAACATACGCCAAGTTGAACAATATTTTTTTTCCATTGTGATATGAAAAATGTCAGTATCATAATTTGTTTGTGGGAGAAGAAACTAGCAATTCTGCTACTCTTGGATGAGATGGTAGTTCTTCAGCGGAGGATCTGGTGATCTTTTGAAATCAGTCACTTTTTATTGCTAAACATGCATGATGAGATCATTCTTAGGACAATTCTTTTCCTCTGTTTTACAGTGGTAGGGTTTATTTGGTGGGGGAATTTGGTGGCTTCTGAGAGAAGAGAGGGAAGTTTGGGGAGCTACAATTGTTATGTTGCTTAACTTAGCTACTGTGGCAAAGGCTTTGCTGTTGTTTTTTGACACTGTTATCTCTGGACATGCATCCTTGGAGTAATTCTGAATAAAAATACTATTATCACTTATCTCAACAAAAACAAATAATACTATTATCATGTATAAAGAATTCATTCCACTCAGCATAAATCAAATTTCTTGGATTAGGATCAAATAATAGCTCAAGAACCATGCAATAATGATGGGAAGCCAAGGTCCCTGTTGTGCTCTTTTTGTTTTGGTGGATAAATGGTATCAAGGGAGGGAAACAAGTTGAGTGAGTTCGAACAAGCAGCTAGGTGATGTTAGTACGATATTAACTTATTCCACATCATAGTCCTTGGGTTCATGAGCTTAAAATGCATGACTAACCAAAATGGGCATCAAAGTTCAACAGGCTCCTCACCTGATCGTAGCTACCTTTTCTTGGAATACATTACCGAGTCATAGGCATTAGGTTGACTGCAGTCATAACCGTGTGCAGTCTCTTTCCAGGTCTGTTCTTTTGTCCTGCTCCATAGCTAACCCCTCTTTGATGGTAAGAGTTATAGATAATGCTGATTGAAACTCGACTCGAACTCAAAAACTTAGGCTTATGAATTCGAATCACTTCTGCTCCAGTTCTAACATTTAAAACAAACTCAAACCCAATACCCCAAACCTTAACTAATCAAGGTCTCTCTCTCTCTCTCTCTCTCTCTCTCTCTCTCTCGTCCCCCCGATTCCTCTTCCTCTGTTTTCCTCTATTAGCTTCCAGAGGACGCCGCAACAAGGACCCGCATGATGCTAAAGGAGCAGCGACGCCACAACAACTAGTTCTGATTTTTTTTTCCTATCATTACCCAATAGTCAAAATACCATATATCATATTAAAACTCTTGTTCAAATAGACCATCTAGCAAAAAATTTAATTATATTATTTATTATTATATTAAATATATTAAAAAATATGTTATACCATTGTGTTGCATCCTAATATTTCAAGATTGTCATGTCTCAGTGTCTATGTCGTGTCTCTGTTTTTGTGCAACCTTGGTTTTAAACAAAAAAGTAGACTTTTTCTAAGATAAAAGAGGAAAAAACAGAATTTTTGATTGTTGAAATTAAGGATCCTTTGCCCTTATACTCTTGATTATGAATGGAGTGTAGAAGCTTGAGACTTGGCTCGACTTGTGCTCATTAAAAGCTTGTGCTAGCTCATTTATTAACTTAACGAATAGAGCTTGAACAAAATTCTAAATTCATTTAAATAAATGAATGAATATGAAGCTCTGTCTCATTTGTCTCATTTTGCAACTCTAGGTCACTAATGCGAAACATTAAATGGGTTATTTATTTATTTATTTATTTTTAGAAAGGCTCAGGTAGGGGTGCAAATGGATTGGATACGGATCAGATATAGCCATATCTGTGTCCGCTTTAACTTTCGGATACAGATACATACATGGATACTGTCGGATATGAACTGCCATGATCGAATATCGGTCACGAATTGAATATTAGCGGATCGGATATGGATAGAATCGGATAGGGATACACTAAACATATATGTTTATATCACAATTTATCTTAACTAAAAAATACAAGATACAATGCAATAACAAAATACTATGATTTTGTAATAGCATCCAGTAACAAAATTTGGCAAGTGTACAAGAAGCTTGTTTAAAACACTCATTTTTCGTTCCATTAGCAATAATCCATGTAATCATTGATTAATGTGTAACTAGTGGATATTTTAAAATATGTGAAATAGTGAACCTCGCAAGTATACCTATACCTATATGCTAATATGTTATCTCTTTATCATCATTAACCTTTCAATTACCTTGTCTCCATAAGCGAAGCAGAGAACTGTTGAGATGCAGCTTATTTTAATATTTTCTAGCAATTGTGTACCTTTCCACTAAATTTCACAATCAATTGTGTTCCAGCATCTTGATAGCTTCTTGTGGATACAAGAATGGAGAATGTTATAGGATTACTCCAGTGTAGTTGACAGGGAAAGAGGGAAGAGGGAGAGAGCATGGTGGCTATTGTCGTCGACGTATTGACAGAGGGGGAAATGTGAGAGAGAGAGAGAGGGGATGAGGTCGGGCGGCGACGAATAGCCCATTGCTGTCATCATTGAGAGAGAGCGCCCCCCCCCCCCCCCCCAATCGTCGATCATTGTCACTGCTATTGTCTACCACCCATCTCGTTAGAGATAAACACCAGACCCTGGAACTGATAGGTGAATTTGGGTGGGGGTCGAGAGGGAGAGTCACTGAGTTTAGAAATTTAAAAAATTAATTAATACCTAAAATGTATTAATGCATCATTAATATAATTAAAATAATATTATTTATAATTAATAATATTATTAAATATGTTGATATTTGCATCTATATGCACAGTTTAAAATGCTACTCGTAATCACATGCGAATATGTATCTGCCTGGATCCAATTTTATATATGTGAGTCTGCAATTTTTGCAGATGTGGATATTCGCAAATTATCCACATCTGTTTGCACTCCTACTCATAGGCATACATCATAGCCCTCAGTGGGAGAAAGGAACCTGAGCTATAACGGGAGAAAGAAACTCTCACTAGGAGAGGAGAACACCTGCTGCACATACATGAATTACAACAATAGCCTCGAAGAAACTACTCATATCCTCTATGTGCAGCTTTGGTACATTGTAAATGAGCCTTCATGAGCCTAGTGGCCTCCATACGCCGCAAAGTCGATATGTTGCGTAATACGCCTCTTAGTACGCCTTGCAAATTTAGTTCAAAAATTCTCTTGCCTACTGCGAATGGAGAGATTTGAACACAACCTTCCACAAAGGAAGTGTACTGTCGTTTGAGTAATGATCAGTTCACATTAAATGAGTTATTATTATTACTACTACTATTGTTGTTGTTGCTATCATCATCCCCATCATCAATATTATTTGTGTTATTTGAAAAGTTCCTAGTTGCTTGATTTTGTTGAAAAAAATGTTTTCTGGACTACACATGTGGATTAGTGATTTGCTAGAAATATCTCAAAATGGATTATTGTATTGGCTAGATTTGTATTTGAATTCCAGCGATCCAATTTTTACCCTGCTCTTTTTGCCCATTATGCAAGTGGTCAGTAAGAATATTTGCCAAAGATTATGTAGTAGTTGACATAGCAGACTTTACTATTACTATGTTTGATTTTTGTCATCATCTCCCTAGCATTTGTGTCAAATGCGTGATAAAAGTTTTAGCACATTTTCCATGGCAGCGATAGACTAATTGCCATGTATCTTCTGCCATCTCTCCAAGGTCAGGAAAGGATTTGATATTTTGATGTTTCTACTGAATATCATTCACCTCCGGTACTATAGCTTCACTTGTATCTTCTTGGTGATATGAGATATTAGTTTTGATGCTTTCATCATTATTTATGTTTCTTTAGATTCCACTTATTGCATTTAATTCTTGCCTTGTGCTCCATTTGACACGTATAAAGACTTGTTATTTGTATTTCTATTTATGTATAGGATTTGAATCATTTGATATCTTGACAGCAGCTGCTTAGCGCTGTAATTTTATTAGATATTTCTGATCTTTCCCTTTTAATAGTGGACATCTTTGCTTTGGTAATTTACTTCTTGTTGGGACTACCGTTGCCACAAAAATTGGTTTTTATCTGCTCTCCTGCTTGGGATTACTTATGGTCAATATTATCCTAGTCTCAGCAATTAATATGATATGCTTTAATTGTGTATTTTCAAAATTGATAAAGAACTTGAAAGGCTACTAAACGTGGCTGAAAACTGTAGGTGGACTGTTGTACATCACTATATGATCCATAGCAATTGATATTTATTTTGAAATCATACCACCTCTAATTTTGCTTATAATTGTTTTCTTGTTTTATTACCATCTATCTGTAGGGTTTGTTTTGTTGCTTCTTCTTGGATCACTCGACATTTACGTGGAAATTTGCTGATTGATGATCAACTTGTCTATTTCACCATATAAAAATATTGGTGTATGCTCTTGGATTAAAATATAGTTTGGTCATTGATTGATACTCAATTAGAAGTTTGATGAAGATGCTTGAAATCGTTGAATTGAGGCTTGCGGTTACAATTGTTAGAACATTTGTTCTAGTATTTTCCACACAAGCACAACAATTTTTTCTAGAAAATTTGAGCAATTGTTTGTGTTCCTTGCTTCCTTGTGCGCATATGCGTTGATTGTTTTTCATTTATGTTGAAACATCTTTCAAATTTTACTAAAACGTGCATTCTTTGCCAGGTGTTGAAACGATTAAAAAAGCACAATCCGGATGGATCCAAGGACAATTCATCTTCTGCTCCAAGAAGCAGCCTTGTCGGAGGAATCACTCCAATATCCCTGAAAATTAGGCAGCATTCACAGGATGGGAAGATCGGAGAGGATGAAGACTGCATGAAAGCGAGGTTCAGAGAACCATATGTAAAAGATAATCTTCCACTTAATTTATCTGAAAATGTGAGAGAACCACCATCTTTGGAGCTTGGACCAAAGCGTTTGAAGGTTAAAGGCCCTTCCTTCTCCCATGATATTGTAGAGCAGGGCGGTTCTATCTGTAGGTTGCCAGCGGGCGAAGATAGAAAAGCAAAGCATGATTTGACTCATTGGTTCTAACCACAACTCTTAGCTGATCTCTAACTAGAAATAGCAAAAGAGCACAACAGGGGGGGCGGCGAGTCTCATTAACAGGGCACGGTGTTGGACAGATGAATTCACATAATTGATTCTTTGTGCAGACCTCAAAAATTGAGGTCCTAGCACGGCCTGATTCTTCAGGAGGTGGTCTATTTTATTCTTATTGGATCAGGGGACCTTTGTTAAAAAAGGCAGAGGATGTTGGTGGTGGTTAGTTCACTTGTATATTTTGCTGATGCTAATCAATTCTTTAGGTGGATAATCCTACTGTCTCAGAAGGTCAATCTGCTGCTAGCCTTCTGATTTCTTTGTTCTTTCTTTTAATTTTATAGACGCATTCCTACACTTTGGATGCTTGTACAAATTGTAATGGCTGTTGTTGTATCTCTGCATGGGATTGACCATCGGAAAAAAAAATCTTCAATAGCAGAAAGAATTTACTCCCTTCTTTTAGTTGCATCGCATTCACTTATAGAGGGCGCACAGTTAAATATGTGCTGCTGCTGCGTGTGCTAATTAGTTATCATTCTGCTGCTGCTTCGTGTACTATTGTGAAAGGAAAGTGAAAAATAACATTTGAAAAGCGAGCACAAATATCATTTTCGACAGATAGTTGGGGGCACGAGTTTTGAGTGGGCAAAATGAAAATGCTGTTGGCCTTTGGTTATAAAGCTGGGCACATCCTTGTTATCACACAATGAGGCAGCAGCACGTTGTTTGAGATCTTTCATGAGGCAGCAGCAGCAGCAGATATTCCATCATGTCGCTGGTTTGATGTTGAAACAAAATGTTCCCAGTTTGATAGCGGAACAAGGTCAGTTTGCAGAAACAAGAGGAAGATTAGAAAAGAATTCTCTAGCTTGCAAGCGTGTGTGTGGCTTATTTGGTTGCCTACTTGCCAACACTTCTTTTATTTGTGGGGTTCGAGTCACAGATGAGGGAAGAAGGATCGGATGTGACTTGTGTTTTGGTGACTCTAGTTTGGGTTGGGATAGGATATTCGATTTGGATGTGTTATCTGTTATAGACTTATTTGAATTAGAGTCTGAACTAATTTGGGCCTACACAAATCTAATTAGATTTCCTATATTGTTGGACCCAATAAAGAATTAATCAACCCAAATAGTTTGAGTCTAGACACGTTTCAATTAAGTATTTAAATTATGATGTGGAACTCATCTACATGTGTGAAACTCGTGTTATCAATCAAGTGTCTAGATTTATGATGAGTTGAATTAGGATTCCTTTATGCTATATATATATATATATATATATATATATATATATATATATATATATATATATATATATATATATATATATATATATATATCATGGATAGGATTACCTCTCCACTAACCTAATCTCTCTCTTGGAGGCCTCTCATCTCCTTGGAGGCCTCTAATCTCCTCTAAGTATTAAGAAGAGAACTTGGAGGCTGGAGAGAAGAATCCCCTCCCTCAACTCCAGCGTCCTCGAGTTCGTGTAACATTCGGCATCCCTTTCGTGATGGAATTAGGTATGCGTAAACCCTCTTTCTTTTTAATCTTGATAAAAGGCTATTGCATGTATGTGATCCTATTTAGAATAATTATTAGATCTAACAATTGGTATCAGAGCCTCCCCTTTATTGGATCATCGTGATCTACAGAAATTTTTTTAATCTCGATCTATTAAATTACAGTCGATCTCTTTATTTAATTCAATAAAGAATTATTTTATGTGTTTTAAATAATTGAATTAAATTGGAGAAGATTAATTGAACCATTGTATATTTTCTGGGATTTTTTTGTGTGTTATTTTGTTTTTAAGTAAACAAAAAAATAAAAAAAATAAAAACAAAAGATTTCATGCATCTAGGTGAGCACCTGCATGCTGGTGGCCAGCGTGGGCCCTTGTGCCTGCGTGATTTTTTTTGGTCTTTTTTTCCATGGCAGCTAAACAACAACAAAAAAAAAAAAAAAAAAAAATTAAGTTAAGGGTTTAATTATCTTAGATTTCCTAATTAATTTTGGAATTGATTGAGTTTGATTATAGTCAGGATTATGAGTTTAATCTAATAAAGAATTCTGATCCTAATCAATCTCATATTAAATTAATTGAGATTGTTGAGACTGATTTGGGTTTTAGGGTTCAGATAAAATTCTAGTATATTAAGAAAATTTGTGGTAGAATTATAATCAAATAAAGAAATATAATCCCAATTAATCTTACATTAATCTGATTGGGTTTTATTCAGTTTACTAAACCCAACCCATTAAGAAAACTCATAACTTAACTATTGTGGGTTGGGTCTGATCTAGACAAGATAAGCATCGCATATCCATTTTACTAATAGAAATTTCAATTAGTCATTACGGGCTCATCCGACCTTTATTTTGAGCATGTGAACAGCCGTTTCGAAACTCTTGACGAGCAATACAGTACAGGCATTAGACATGACAAAACAGTGTTAATTGATATAAAGAAGGCATTGAAGTATTTGTTTACCATTGTAATATGTTTCTTTACATGCTTCCGCTTCTTCAATGTTTATATTATATTTCTTATATTGTTCTACCATAAGGAATATTAATGATTACTACAGTTGATAACACACAGACAAAGATATATACATGTTGAAGTTAAATAATTTGTAAAAGAGCTTATTTAATTGAGTATATAATTTATGTGGACAATAATTGGCCCAAAGGAAAATTATTGTTTGGTCGAATTATGTATGACCTCGGATACTTGGTGTGGGTAATGTAAGTGGGAGAAGCTTGATGTGTGATAATCGGCCCAAAAGAAGGTTGCCACACTATAAACCCATATTGCATTACCCTCATCAACTAGTCTGACAGCGAAACAAGAATCCAGATGCGTAAATTTGTATGGCCCATGCGTGTGACAATCGGCCCAAAGGAAGATTATCATTGTGGCCAGGTCATTTCATATATTATATGATTGATATAAATGACTTAATTCTTGGGACTAATCCTATAAAGGAACAGTCGGCTCAAAGGAAGACTATTCTCTTACTAGGACCTAGACTTTAGGGTATCTGTAACACCCGGATTGGTAAACTCTGGGTTAATAATATTTATCGTAAATTTTTATGATTTTTAAATTAATTTTTTTTCCGTATTAAATAATATTCGGTGATTCATTGTGGAAATCCGGAATGGATTAAAGTTTTTATAAATCATACCGGCTTAATTGATATGAAAAATATATGGAAATGGACGGGTGTATATACTGCATGATATACTCGTATAAATACCGAGTATTGGTATTCATACCTATTTTTGATTGTATTAAATATTGGGTAGATGAAGAAAGATAGAAAGAAAAATGAAAATAAAAGAAAAAGAATAAAAATAAAATATAAATAAATTATGATTGATGGAGTATGGGGGAAGTATGGGAAGAATGAGGAGTACGTGGGAGTAGGTGGGGAAGAGAGATAAACTCTCATTTTCCCTCTTTTTCTCTCACTCTTATCTTCATCTCTCTCTCCCTAATTCTCTCTCTCTCCCCCCTCTCTCTCCCATCCTCTCTCTCTGTGTGTGTGGTGCTGGCCGGCGGCACGCCGGAGGCTGGCCAGGCACGGCGGCCGGCGTGGAGGGGGAGCACCCGGCCCCCACCCATCCTCCTTTCTTTCTCCCTTTGTCTCTCTCTCTCTCTCTCTCTCACGGTGGTGCCAGGCGGCGCGGCGCCGGATGCCCGCCGGCAGGGCGCCGTCGGCGGGGCGGCGCCGGGGTGAGGAAAGCAGCAGCAGCGTGCTGCTGCTGCTGTTGCCTTTGTATAAAAAAAAAAAGAAAAAGAAAAGAAAAGAAGAAAAGAGATAAGAGAATGGGTTTGAGTTTCGGGTTCAACCCAAACCCGACCCGTTAGCATCCAAACCCGACCCAATAAGGTAAAATTTCATTTTAGCCCCTGTGAGATTATAAATTACTTTGGGGACCCTGAAAAATTACAAACAGCCCCCTGAATATTTTCTGTTATTACGTATCTAACCTTTTATATTGGTTTTGGTTTCCGAACGATATCTTGGCCATCCGAAGTCGGATTCGGACGATTCTTGAGCCGTTGTGATCGTGGAAATGAGAGCTACACATCTGGTATATCAGTATACGGTATTAGGTGTTCAAAATTTATCGGTATACCCGGTGAGTGGAAGTCCTAACTTAAATCTTATTTTTCCCCAATTTAGAAATAATTGTTGTTGGGAAATTATCGATAATATGTATTCATTGGAATTAAGAGATTTCGTCATTAAAAAGATGATTGTGACAGTTATTGTAAAAGTGAATTGGTGTTATGGAACCAAAATTCAAATAGGGTATCCGAATAAAGAACCACGGATATGTTACGTATATGTGTGTGAGAACATTGATGTCAAGTTGTGTCTTGCCATTTATAATTCGTATAAACATGACCATTAAGTACCTGTAAGTGTATTGGTATGGATGAACATAGACAAATGCCACATAAGTTATATGTTTGTGGAATTCTGAGCATCGTGTATATGTTATGAGTATTTACTAGAATTAAGAACCGAATAATTAAATGCTGAGCTTTGATAGAAATGATTAAGTATAAATCTTCAGTTAATATCATTTATCCGTCTGTGATGAATATTGAAGTTACTTAACTTGAAAATCGTTAAGTGGGTAAAGTCTACCCCTGATTCCTTTAAACACTGTATTGCATGTGTATTAACTAGTAAGATAAGAATGATGGTTTGTAAGTGAAGATTGATATTATATGCAAGTGATACCCAAGGCGAAGGTCTGACTTAGAGCTGTAAGGATGTTCTCCTGAGATAATGTATGTACTTATTGTAGAATGTAAATCCTTTTGTAAACTCTGATGTTATTAGTCACTATGAGTTAGAATAGTATATCACGGAAGCACTCTTCTGTATATATTTATTTGATGGACCTTGGGATGAACTATATGATGAAAATGAGATTTATAAGTAGGCTGATGTTAGCCGAAATCTAATTATTGTATTGAGATGGAGTCTATATTTCAGAGGAGATGCTGCCGAAATTTCTTTAGTATATTCTGATTAACGAGCAATACGGTTGATGATCATGGAATTTTGAGGTAATTAAACCTGGGACCGTTACAGTTGGTATCAGAGCTTAGGCTTAGAAACTTAGAGTAGAACTCAAGTGTGGGTCTAAGGCAGTATTAGCCTAGAGATTAATTTAAGTCGTTAGTTCAGAAACAACATTGATTATTATAATGAATGTCTGTGAGTGTGCAGTTTTTATGAATGAATGTGTGACATGATGTAAGAAGTTCATGGGTGTAATGGGTTCTTATGCATATGATTAATCTCGAAATGCGTGATATTTAACTTTTTCTTATATTCGAATTAAAGTATACCCGCATATACTTTAATTCGGATGAGTTCTATTAGGGGTGCGGGCCCTTAGTATGAACTACCGGTGGTATGGGACACTGGGATAAGGAAATGATAAAAATATCAGGCAAGACAAGATTTAATCAGAACGAAAGAACCATATTGAGTATATGTGATGGACGTATCATCAAGTATGATATGTGTATATGCTGATACGATGTGTGATGGTATATAACACGATTATCACCAAGTGTGATGTGTGTATGTAATACCATATGATGTGTATATCACCAAGTATGATGGTGAATGTAGTGATATAAGTATGTGTAAGATATATTCTGTGTGAAAGTAATAATATTGGACATATATTGCATGTTGTGAACACATAAGGAAATGCATGGTCAGAAGAGAACAAAAATTACCTTATTAGAAGAAAGATTTCATGATATAAAGAAGAAATTGTAAGTATTACTCTTACCTATTATCAGATGTGCCAAGTTTCGAGGACGAAACTTTTTCTAAGGGGGGTAGAGCTGTAACACCCGGATTGGTAAACTCTGGGTTAATAATATTTATCGTAAATTTTTATGATTTTTAAATTAATTTTTTTTCCGTATTAAATAATATTCGGTGATTCATTGTGGAAATCCGGAATGGATTAAAGTTTTTATAAATCATACCGGCTTAATTGATATGAAAAATATATGGAAATGGACGGGTGTATATACTGCATGATATACTCGTATAAATACCGTATTGGTATTCATACCTATTTTTTATTGTATTAAATATTGGGTAGATGAAGAAAGAGAGAAAGAAAAATGAAAATAAAAGAAAAAGAATAAAAATAAAATATAAATAAATTATGATTGATGGAGTATGGGGAAGTATGGGAAGAATGAGGAGTACGTGGGAGTAGGTGGGGAAGAGAGGTAAACTCTCATTTTTCCTCTTTTTCTCTCACTCTTATCTTCATCTCTCTCTCCCTAATTCTCTCTCTCTCTCTCCCCCCCTCTCTCTCCCATCCTCTCTCTCTGTGTGTGCGGTGCTGGCCGGCGGCACGCCGGAGGCCGGCCAGGCGCCGGCGGCACCGGAGGCCGGCCAGGCACGACGGCCGGCGTGGAGGGGGAGCACCCGGCCCCCACCCATCCTCCTTTCTTTCTCCCTTTGTCTCTCTCTCTCTCTCTCTCTCTCACGGTGGTGCCAGGCGGCGCGGCGCGGCGCCGGAGGCCCGCCGGCAGGGCGCTGCCGGCGGGGCGGCGCCAGGGTGAGGGAAGCAGCAGCGTGCTGCTGCTGCTGTTGCCTTTGTATAAAAAAAAAAAAGAAAAAGAAAAGAAAAGAAGAAAAGAGATAAGAGAATGGGTTTGGGTTTCGGGTTCAACCCAAACCCGACCCGTTAGCACTCAAACCCGACCCAATAAGGTAAAATTTTATTTTAGCCCCTGTGAGATTATAAATTACTTTGGGGACCCTGAAAAATTACAAACAGCCCCCTGAATATTTTCTGTTATTACGTATCTAACCTTTTATATTGGTTTTGGTTTCCGAACGATATCTTGGCCATCCGAAGTCAGATTCGGACGATTCTTGAGTCGTTGTGATCGTGAAAACGAGAGCTACACATCTGGTATATCAGTATATGGTATTAGGTGTTCAAAATTTATCGGTATACCCAGTGAGTGGAAGTCCTAACTTAAATCTTATTTTTTCCCCAATTTAGAAATAATTATTGTTGGGAAATTATCGATAATATGTATTCATTGGAATTAAGAGATTTCGTCATTAAAAAGATGATTGTGACAGTTATTGTAAAAGTGAATTGGTGTTATGGAACCAAAATCCAAATAGGGTATCCGAATAAAGAACCACGGATATGTTACGTATATGTGTGTGAGAACATTGATGTCAAGTTGTGTCTTGCCATTTATAATTCGTATAAATTTGACCATTAAGTACCTGTAAGTGTATTGGTATGGATGAACATAGACAAATGCCACATAAGTTATATGTTTGTGGAATTCTGAGCATCGTGTATATGTTATGAGTATTTACTAGAATTAAGAACCGAATAATTAAATGCTGAGCTGTTGAGCTCACCCCACCACAGATTGATATTTTCAGGTCACGGCAAGGCGAAGGTCTGACTTAGAGCTGCAAGGATGTTCTTCTGAGATAATGTATGTACTTATTGTAGAATGTAAATCCTTTTGTAAACTCTGATGTTATTAGTCACTATGAGGTAGAATAGTATATCACGGAAGCACTCTTCTGTATATGTTTATTTGATGGACCTTGGGATGAACTATATGATGAAAATGAGATTTATAAGTAGGTTGATGTTAGCCGAAATCTAATTATTGTATTGAGATGGAGTTTATATTTCAGAGGAGATGCTGCCGAAATTTCTTTAGTATATTCTGATTAACGAGCAATACGGTTGATGATCATAGAATTTTGAGGTAATTAAACCTGGGACCGTTACAGTATCTATAATGGGTCAGTGGGCATATAAAGACACAACTTATTCTGAAAGTTTAGCCGACAGTTCTATCGATTAAACTGGTTGCATTTTCTTTAATTCAATTTTTTTATGATTATTACATTAGAATTTTGTTAAATGCAATGTTTATGTTAAAATTGATGAGAAATTGTATGCTTATGTAGTGTAAATTAAATGGTACAAATTTAAAAAGTGATAAAATCATGTAAAAGATCGTTCTTGAATTTGTGTGGACCTACACTACACCTTAAGGCTGGTGGATCCCTTCTATCACTAATAAATATTTAGTTAAAGAAAATGTCAATTATGATAAGTGGGAGACGTCCAATAGGATGTGTTTACTAGTCATAAAATATTCTATTTCTATAACTATTAAGGGTTCTATGCCTGATAAAGTCAGTGCTAAGAGTTTTCAGCTGAAGTAGCCGACCGGTTTATTAAATCAGATAAAATTGAGGTCATCATGCATCTTAGCAAGATGATAAATATGTGTTATAATAGCAAATAAAACATAAAAGAGTACATTATGGAAATGTCCAATCTTGTTTCTAAACTAAATGCACTAAAGTTGAAACTCTCTGAAGATATTCTAGTGTATTTCATTCCGATCTCTTTTCTTACACAGTATAATCCTTTTCAAGATTATTTATTATGCTCAAAGGGAAAAATGGAGTCTCACTGAACTCATTAGTTACTGTGTTTGGGAAAAGAGAGATTGAAATAAGAAAAGACTGAAAGTGTCGATTTAGCATCTATGGTAATACTTCTAATTAGAAAAGAAAAATTATAACTAAAGGGAGAAACATAAACACTACTACAGTTGCTGAACCTAAGTGTCAAAAGTGTAGGAGAAGAAGCCTAATGTCATTGCATGCTTCTTATACAAGAAAGTAGGTCACCTCAAGTAGGATTGCATAAAATATCATAAATGGCTAATTAAGAAAGGTATATCTCATATTTATGTTTGTTCTGAAATTAGTTTAGCTTTAGTGCTACTTATACATGGTTGATAGATAATTCACATAAACGAATCAATACAGAAACTTCCAAACTCAAAGGAGGCCCAGCCCAGCTGAGTGATACGTATATATGTGGGATGAAAATAAAGCTGCAGTTGAAGCTATTGGAGTTTGTAGGCTTAAATTAGATTCAATTTATATTTTAAATTTGAATGAGACTTTATATGTACCATCTTTTAGACGGAATCTTATTTTTACTTGATTATTAGACAGATCTGATTTTACTGTCACTTTTGGTAATGAAATGGTTAGACTAATATCTAAATATAAAATTGTTTGTACTGAAATCTTAATTGATGGCTTCTATAAATTGAAACTTCATGCTTCATATCTTGAATCTTTATATATGAATGGCCTAGGCAAACATTAATTAAAAAATATTAAGAAGTTTGGTGCTAGACGGGGTTCATGTATCTTGGATTTAGTGTATACAGACATTTGTGGTCCCTTCCCTTTAACTTCTTGGAATGGTCACGAATATTTCATGACTTTCACAGACGATTACTCCGGTTAGGGGTACCTATATTTGATTCATAAGAAATCTCAATCACTGGACATATTTAAAATCTATAAAGCTAAAGTTGAAAATCAACAGAATAGAAAAATTAAAGCCGTTAGATCTGACTGTGGTGGTGAGTAGTATGGCAGATACAACGGATTAGGTAGATGTCCATGACCTTTAGCCAATTTTCTGAAGTAGTATTGTAATCTAGTACACTATAGCAGAGACACCTCATAAAAATGGTGTTGCTGAGAGACGAAATCACACACTTAAAGATATGGTTAGAAGTATTATAACATCCTGTTTTCGAAATACGTATTTAGATACGTATTCTAATTTTTGATTCATATTTTTTATTTTCTCCCTGTATTTGTTTTTATTTTATGATTATTTATGCGATTATTTTGCTTTGGAATCGAATTCCTAGACTCAGAGTCAGTCTGAGTCTGGACCGGGGACCCGATACCAGCATACTATCTGATTTGACTTTTTTGATAATCTGATTTGATTGATTCAGTTTCAAATATTGTTTTCCAATATTTTAAATTTTCATAATTATCTGAAATTTTTCAGAATTATTCTGCAAAATCTTCAAAACTGGTGGAAAACGGTATCGCTGACCGATTTCCGGATTTTTATTTTTCGAATGGAGTTGAATTTATGAAATCTGCTTTTGAATTATTTCTTAGAATCATATTTTCTACTTTTTTGGGGATTTTTCTAAGTTTATTGAAACTCGACCGAATTTGGTGTTGGTCGGTATTATCGATTGATTCCAGAATTTTTAATTTGAAAGCCGACTAAATTTCTTAAATTTGATTTCACCATATTTCTCATTGTAATATTTTTTTATGTTATAGAATTTTCAGGAATGTTTCTGAATTACTCAAATTTATCCTATAATTATATTATTTTTATATTAGTTTTTTCCCTTTCTTTCTTTCCTTTCTTCTCTCTCTCCTTCTTTTTCTCCCCACCTGGCTCCCCACGTGGGCCGGTACCCGTCCCCCCACCTACTCCCATCATCTCATTCCCTCACCTGACCCATGCTTTCTTTCCCTCCCCACTTTCTCTCAGTTATTCTCTCCACTCCTTCTCTTCTCTTTATCTCATTCACTCTCTCCCCCCTCTTCTCTTCTCATCTCCCTCATTCTCTCCACCCCAGTCTGCTGCCACCAGCCAACATCCCTGCATTCCACCTGCTCCCCGGCAGCCACCACCCATCATCAGCCCACCACCTCAATCTCTCTATCTTTCCCATACTTTCACTCTCTCACTCTTCCTCACTCTCCCTCTTATAATCTCCTCATCTCCTCCTACATCTCCCTAGCTCGAACTACCACCAAAGTATCAGCCAACCTACCTCGGGCTGTCCTTCCCTTCCTCCTTGAGCCGCAGCGCAGGCCGCAGCTGACAGCGCAGCCTGGCCAACAGGCTGGGCTGCAGCCAGCTCCGGGCTTGGCCGTCTATAGCCTGGCCAACAGGCCAGGCCACGCCGATGGCCAGGCCTGGCTGTGTCACCAGGACCCTGCCACCCCCCCAGCCTGGCCGACCCCCTCCTTTCTCTCTTTTCTTTTCTGCTGAGGAGAACTCTCTCCCCCCTTGTTGATTTCTCTCTCCTCTCTCTTTCTCTCACTTTCTCTATTTCTCTCTCTTCCCCATGAACTCTCTCCTAAGCCTCTCTCTAATCTGGTTTTGTTTCTCTCTCCTCTCTTTTCCTCTCTCTAATTCTCTCTCTCGCTCATTTTTCTCTCTCTCCTGCAACTCTATTTTGTAATTCACATACTCTTCTCTCTCTCCACTCTATTATTCTCTCTCTAAAATATATACATATATTTTATTATATTGAGCACATGCATGTTGAATTGGATTTTCGAAATTGTCAGCATTTTCTGAAGATTTAGGCAAGTATTCTTTTTCGGTATATGAGCGAATACTCATTTTTGGTATTTGAGCAAGTACTTAATCGGGGGAAAATCGCGCACAAAAAGTGTATGTTTTAAAATCAAGAGTTAAAGTTGTTGGAACCTGTTTCGATGAAGACGTTTGCGATGCATGACATTTGGAGCTCTAAACAAATGAAGAATCAAGAGTTCTACATGATCAAGATGTGCCAAGGAGAGTTGATAGAGTGTGGTTTGTAAATATGAAATAGCATGTAAATGCCTTGACACAAACACACTCATTTCATGGTTCATTAGTCGACTTATTGATCTTACAAGTCGACTAATCCCATTTGTAGTCGACTTATTGATCTTACAAGTCGACTAATCCCATTTGTAGTCGACTAACCCAAAGTCCAAGTCGACTAAGTCCTGTGTAAAAATCAGACCAACTCTCTGTTTCTTTATTAGTCGACTTAACAGTCAAATATAGTCGACTAATACATCTTGTAGTCGACTAATAAGAGTCCCCTAGTCGACTAATCCTTGGTCCAAGTCGACTTGAAGGTAGTTGCAGTCGACTTGAAGTAGTTATACAGAAACCTGTCAGTCAACCGACACTTCCCTAGTCGACTAATAGCCAAACCAAGTCGACTAATAGTGAAAATTTTGCCTAGTCTAGTCGACTAACTCAGAACCCAAGTCGACTATAGACAGTTTCTGACTGTTGGACAGTTTTCATTATCTGGTCTTTTGTGTAACGAATTTCAATGTCTCTCTTGTTTGAATTGCACCTATAACTACCCTAACTAACCCTAATCTTCAGCTATAAATAGGGAAGTTACTCCAAAGGCCAAAGGTTAAGAATTCTAAGAGTTTTTATCAGTTTTCCAAAGCCAAAAATCTGAAAACCTGAAAACTATTTTTTCAAACTTCTGTTCTTCACCAAAAGTCAATTCCTATTGTGAAGTTCTGTGAAGTTCTTGTTTCCTATACTAGACCTTGTCCACATACACATTCAGTACCAAGGCTATAGGAAAAGAGTTGTAATTCTCAAAGTGATCATTGTACATGGGAGGCTTCTTGGTTGTAGAGGCAGTTGTACAAGGTGAAAGGTATTCTCTTGGTGGAAGAGAAGGTGTTCACTTGGTGGAAGAGAAGGTGTATACATTTGGCGAAGGGGATTTGTCAAGTGGTGTACATGGTGTATTGATTTTGGGTTGCAAAATCAAGGTTAAAGGAAAATCTCAAGCGGGTGGCCTGGGGACTGGATGTAGGTCACAAGGACCGAACCAGGATAAATCTCTTTGTTTGCGTTTGTCAATTTCTGAGATTTGATTTCCTTTATTTTCAAGTTTATATTTAATTGATTAACTATAATCCTTCTTGTTTAGTTTTGTGTTGACTTGTGTTTGTTTAGATCTATAGTTGCCAACAGAGATAGTTCCGCATTTATCATCATATCTCGAGACCAACATTTGGTATCAGAGCGGTACAAGTCAACAACAAAGATGGCAACGGAGTTCTCATCATCCCAATTCAAAGGACATTCTACACAACGTCCACCGCTATTTGACGGATCCAACTATAACTATTGGAAGTGTAGAATGAAGATCTACTTGCAATCGCTCAACTACGAACTTTGGAACATCGTAGAACCATCGTACACCAAGCCAACAACCAACTATAATGCTTGGAGTGAAGATCAAAAGAAGAACGCGAACCTTGACGCCAAAGCAATGAATGCCCTATTCTGTGCCCTAACCAAAGAAGAGTTCAACCGTGTTTCAACAGCAACTTCTGCACATCAAATATGGCATACTCTTCAGGTAACACACGAAGGCACAAATAAAGTTAAGGAATCTAAAATATCTGTTCTTGTCCACAGGTTTGAGTTATTCAAAATGGAGGAGAATGAAACCATATCCGAGATGGTTACAAGATTCACCGATATCACCAATACATTAGCATCCCTTGGAAAGGACTACACCCAAGTTGAAAGAGTTCGAAAGATCCTTCGTGCACTCACACCAGAATGGGAGAAGAAGACAACCGCCATTGAAGAGGCAAATGATCTCTCAACTATGACATTAGAAAACCTAATCGGTAATCTAATGGCATATGAAGTGCAATTAGAAGAAAGGAAGAAGGACGAACGACAACACCGTTCAAAGAAGAAAGAACTCGCCTTCCATGCATCTTCCGACACGGACAATGATGACGAAGAGGAGATGGCAATGCTCTCAAAGAAATTCAGAAAATTTCTAAAGCAAGGTAAATTCAAATGCTTTAATTGTGATAAACCAGGTCATATGAAGATGGATTGTCCTTTGCTTAAGAAGAAAGATAAGTACAAGAGTAAGAAGTTCAGAAAGAAGAAGAACTACGAAGCATCATCAGAATACAGTGATTCATCTTCATCTGATGAAGAAGAATCCACTGAACGTGTCAACCTATGTTACATGACACTTGAAGATGATGAGGTATCATATTCTGAACTCTCTGATGCATTCCATGAATTATTTCTTGATCTGAAAAATGAAAAACTGAAAAACAAAATTTTGTCAAAAGAAAATGAGAAACTTTTAAAGGAAAATTCATGTTATGCATTACAATGTTCATCTATAAATTCTCAACAACAGATGAGTTTGAAAAAGTCATATCATCTTTGAAAATTGAAAATGAGAAATTTATAAAAGAGAACATTTTTCAGAAAAAGGAAACTAAGTCTTTGAATGAAAGGATTTCTATATTGGATAAAGACATGTTAGTTTTCAAAAATAAATATGAAGATCTTTTGCAAAATGTGACTAAGTTTAATAAGGAAAAGAAAATTTGAATGCTTTATTATCTTTTCAGAAATTGTCACATGATAATCATGGTATTGGATTTATTGCAAAATCTTCTTATTATAGTAATCCATATAGTTCTTTTGTAAAAAGAAAGCCTAAGAAAAATAAGTTTATATGGATTCCTAAGAACTTAAATTTTCATGATAAAAATACATATATTGCATCATACATTCATGATATATGTGATTCTTGCAACTATGTGTATACTAACAGGTGGAAACCAAATTCTAAATGGATTTGGACTCCTAAAGGTTAAATATGTTCTTTTATGTTTGGTACCATCTAACGTTTATCTTGCAGGTACCATATAAAAATTGATAAAGAACAATTATATATATATGTACTAATATATTTGTTGCAGGGGGAGAACAAAGTATTTCTCTATTTGTTATAACCCAATTTCTGCAGGGGGAGAAAAATATAACATATCTTCTGCAGGGGGAGGACTTGTGCACACAAAGCGTCATCATCAAAAAGGGGGAGAATGTTGGAACCTGTTTCGATGAAGACGTTTGCGATGCATGACATTTGGAGCTCTAAACAAATGAAGAATCAAGAGTTCTACATGATCAAGATGTGCCAAGGAGAGTTGATAGAGTGTGGTTTGTAAATATGAAATAGCATGTAAATGCCTTGACACAAACACACTCATTTCAGGGTTCATTAGTCGACTTATTGATCTTACAAGTAGACTAATCCCATTTGTAGTCGACTAACCCAAAGTCCAAGTCGACTAAGTCCTGTGTCAAAATCAGACCAACTCTCTGTTTCTTTATTAGTCGACTTAACATTCAAATATAGTCGACTAATACATCTTGTAGTCGACTAATAAGAGTCCCCTAGTCGACTAATCCTTGGTCCAAGTCGACTTGAAGGTAGTTGCAGTTGACTTGAAGTAGTTATACAGAAACTTGTCAGTCAACCGATACTTCCCTAGTCGACTAATAGCCAAACCAAGTCGACTAATAGTGGAAATTTTGCCTAGTCTAGTCGACTAACTCAAACCCAAGTCGACTATAGACAGTTTCTGACTGTTGGACAGTTTTCATTATCTGATTTTTTGTGCAACGAATTTCAACGTCTCTCTTGTTTGAATTGCACCTATAACTACCCTAACTAACCCTAGTCTTCAGCTATAAATAGGGAAGTTACTCCAAAGGCCAAAGGTTAAGAATTCTAAGAGTTTTTATCAGTTTTCCAAAGCCAAAAATCTGAAAACCTGAAAACTGTTTTTCCAAACTTCTGTTCTTCACCAAAAGTCAATTCCTATTGTGAAGTTCTTGTTTCCTATACTAGACCTTGTCCACATACACATTCAGTACCAAGGCTATAGGAAAAGAGTTGTAATTCTCAAAGTGATCATTGTACACGGGAGGCTTCTTGGTTGTAGAGGCAGTTGTACAAGGTGAAAGGTATTCTCTTGGTGGAAGAGAAGGTGTTCTCTTGGTGGAAGAGAAGGTGTATACATTTGGCGAAGGGGATTTGTCAAGTGGTGTACATGGTGTATTGATTTTGGGTTGCAAAATCAAGGTTAAAGGAAAATCTCAAGCGGGTGGCTTGGGGACTGGATGTAGGTCACAAGGACCGAACCATGATAAATCTCTTTGTTTGCGTTTGTCAATTTCTAAGATTTGATTTCCTTTATTTGCAAGTTTATATTTAATTGATTAACTATAATTCTTCTTGTTTAGTTTTGTGTTGACTTGTGTTTGTTTAGATCTATAGTTGCCAACAGAGGTAGTTCCGCATTTATCATCATATCTCGGGACCAACAAAAGTGTGTGTGGCGCGGCTTCCTTGATACTTCCGTTATAGCATAGAGGCTAAAACAAGTCGAATCTATAAGGACGGGAGGCGATAGAAGCTTTACCGATTGATTCACGTGTATGTTAAAAGTTCTTCAATATTTGAAAGAATGAAAAGAGAAGAAAACAAAGGATGAAAGAGAAGTACGGTGAAACACGAAGAAGTGGAAACATAGAAGATAAGATATTTGTAGTTTTTGAGATATATGTAAAACAAAGTGAAAAGATAAAGAAAATTCATGGCTACTAACTACTAATGACTCCACCAACATGCTAACCTCTTAGTGATAGTTGCCTCACATGTATCATTGGCCATCACTAGTCCTTAATTCAAGAGCGTTATAAAGCATGACTCATATGCTAACTTTCACATCCAAATTCAACCAACAAGTGCAAGCTACACTTAAATCATCAAAACCCAATAAGAGTAAGTATGAAATAAAGTAATGTTAGCTTGTTAGAGATTTAGATGTTAGTGTTAGATCCATCATCATGAGCCATCAATATTTATGGCTAGCCCTCAGTGATGGGGGGGCCACATGATTGTACAATGATCGAGCAGGATGTGCATTAAGAGTAATTTACTGTTCTGGTATGTATTGTGTTATTACTAGGTTAGCTGCATTTTTAACTTGTATAGTTACAGGAAGTTTATACTTTTTTTTTTGTTGATCTCACAGTCTCCCTTGGTAGTTCACAGAGAGTGGAGTTTTAACTGATTAGTTTCAATTGGCAGCCTAAGGTTTCTTCTTGTTTCTATTACTGATGTTATTTAACTCCTGTATCCATCTCACCTAGTTTCATTGTAGACGATTTCATTGTTTTCCTGATGAAATATTGCAGCAGTTAAGAGGCGATGGTTATGTTAAGAGTTGATTGTTTTGTTTGCATGAGTCTTTTGATGCTTGATTAGTGCTAACATTTATGGTGTATTTGGATGTCCACAAAATCATAAATATGTGATTTGAGGTGGATTTTTGATGCACTTCATGCCCTTTTAGGTGGATGTTTGAATGATTCTTCTAATAATTTCTATGTTGAATAAAAATTTCAAGTTTTGTGATTATCTTGTCTCTATGTGCACAACTTGTCGTTTCTATTTTGATTGATAACTTTTCAAACCAACTAATCAATGAATACTAATAGTTTCTAAAATGTTGCAACTTCCAAATCCTTCAACCATTGGAAAATCTGATTTTTTTTTTTAAAGTTAAATCCAAACGCAACCTTGGGTTTTTCTCTTCCCTTAATATATATTTGCATATTCTTCATTTTGTATTTAATAATATTTTTAAGACTGAAATTCTGCAATGGTGTTAGGATTGACGCGCTTATGAATGAAACTTTGATTTTCCCAAATTTGAGGCTGCAATATATTGGAATGAATCAAAGATGCATCAACAAAAAGGATTGTTTGTTGTACTCCAATTCTTAGAGCAATTGTAATAAAGAGAGTCTTACTCAACGGCTTTGCAAATTGTGTCTAATGTAAACTATATTCAGCAAATGCAAAGAAGTAGCTGGAGGAGATTGAATCGAGAACCATTCATGGTGGAATGCAGCAAACAGAAATTTATCAAGGTTGTTCTTCACTCCTAAAAGCATCACAGTCTCTTCCTGCAATGAGCAAGAGAAGATATAGGTATTATTGAATACACACCCTATGCTTTCTCTTGTGTATGCCATTTATGAGAAGCATGCCTTTTAAGATAAATTCTTTATATGCCATCTGAATTGTTTTCTAATGTTATCAGGGATGGACCTGCCAACACACATACATATATTATCTTGGAATATTTTTTAATGTTTTCTTGCACTATCTTTTAAAATGTGTGAACAATGTAATGTGACTAGTATGGGAATACTGTATTTTGATGTTTCTGGATAAACTTATCTATATCACTATGCTCAGTGTCATCTTAACCATCTTAACTCCTAGGATTTGGATTTGCAGTGCTTTAATTATCTGTAGGCTTCAGCCCAAAAAGATTTTCCATGAGGATGCCCTAGCATTTCTTGATCTCAGACCTGTGAATGAATGGAAGTTTTAACTCTTTAAGGAGCACTTTATGAAGCTTTGCTTTACTTGATTGATTTACTTAATCTTTCCTACATGCAGAGATAGGGGACATTCATTTCGAGAATAATCAAAATAGATCCTTCAACAAGAAACCATTAACAATGGTGAAACCCTCAACAGAAGTGGGTGGATCCTGATTCAATGATAAATAGATATTACCAAAGTTCCGACAAGTAGGATAACTCAAGAATGAGACACTCAAAACCTACTACTTTTGTACTTATGGACTGCAAAGTGCAAGGTTTCCTACTCAACATTAACAGCTTTGTTTTCAATATCAGAGCGATGTTTGAGAACTGAAAAGTAATTCTGAGTGAACTCAATCCACTTGGCATGACAGTACCTTACTCTCTTTGCGAATTAAAGTAACGAAGAGCCCGATGGTCAGAGTATAAAATGTCCTTAGGTAGCAAGTAGTGACACTAGTATCTCAAACTTTATACTACGACATAAAACTCTCAATTGTAGTTATCGTAACATTGCTTAGCCTCATTCAACTTCTCGCTAAAAGAAGTGACTCAATGACTCTCTTAGCTTAACATGCCACCTATACCTACGCCCGACGTGTCACATGCTACCTCAAATACGTTCGAGAAATTGAGAAGGCGAAATACTGGGTAAGTAGTCAACTTCTCCTTGATTTTCTAAAAAGCCCTACCAACATATTAGACCGTTTGAACTCTCCTTTATTAAGGAAATCAGTAACTAGAGCCATGATATTGTTAAACTCCGTGACAAACCTCCTATAAGAAGTGGCTAAGCCATGAATACTTCTGGCTTCGTGAATCCTACTAGAAGTAGGTCATCTATGACTGCCTTTACTTTGTCAGGGTCTATTGCTACTTCTCACTAGAAACAACGAACCTTAAGAAGTGAACGGATGAAGACACGACGAATTCACACTTCTTCAAATTGACATATAGCTTCTCCATATGAAGTCTTAAAAACCTAAGTCAAATGAAGAAAAATACTCTTCTTGGGTTTGACTAAAGATCAGTATGTCATAAATGTAGACGACCACGAACCTGCCTAAATAAGGACTCAAAATCTGAGTCATAACCCTCATAAATGTACTAGGGGTATAAGATAAACCGAAGGGCATGACTAACTACTCATATAAACCATCCTTAATCTTAAATGCAGTCTTCCACTCATGACTTTAGTAAATACGGATATGGTGGTATCTACTATGAAGATCAATCTTTGAGAAGATATTAGAACCATCCATCGTATTTAAGAGATCGTCAACTCTAGGAATGAGAAACATATACTTAAGAGTCACTTTGTTGATGACATGACTATCCACACGCATCCTTCAACTATCGTCTTTCTTGGACATGAGTAGAGTAGGAATGACACAAGAACTCAAATTCTCTCTAATGTAGTCTTTCCTTAGCAACTCATCTACCTGCCCTCTCAACTCATTGTGCTCTGTGGGTTTTGTTAGCAAATAAACCCAAAAGCTTAATTCTTCATTAGAGAGAGATCAATATACATAAAGTACAAACTTAGGTATGGGTATGGGCCAAAGCCCAATAACTATCCAATATCTAACATTCAAAACTAACACTCCTCCTTGAAAGTATACCTAAAGGAGAGGGGGGGGAGTGAATAGGTGTACGGCTAATCTAATGAACAAAATGCGGAAATTAAAAACTTAATTGCAACAACACTTAATGCAACCAACGAGTATAGCCGAATTCCCGGTGAAGGGCTCTGAACTAACTCCTCTTGATTCCTCTGAATAAGAGTTGAGGCGCTATATGAAGCTCTCGTGGTTAAGCACAAGTGAGGCACACACAATTAAGCCAAGCATATAATGAATGAGCAATATGAAATGATGCAAACATAAAGTAAAGAGAGAGTTAGAGAGTCAATGGATCAATCGCTAACACACGGATATGTTTCGAGGTTCGAGCACCCAGCTCTATGTCCCCGCCTTCACACAGAAGGATTTTCACTAATTTGTCCACACAGGACTCCCACACAGGGAACCTCCACTAAGGATTTGGGACAATACAATAACCGGGAGTACATAACTCCTCTCTTTACAAACACAACCTCTACACTTAGAGGTTAGGCACAAAGCCACCACAAAACTCAATCAACCTCACAAATGAGGGATGGGCACAAAGCCAACAACCAATCAACCTCTCACTAGAGGGATAGGGCACAAAGCCACCACTCCAAAATCAACCTCTACACAAGAGAGATAACACAAAGTAGGAGGGTTTACAACTTAGTAATCAAAAGACCACAAACAAATTCTTTTCCCACAAAAACAAAGATCCTATAGAAAGGATAGAATGATAAGCTCAAGTGTGAGAAAACAAAGTATTTTGAACAAATAAAATCACTTGGGAAATCTTCAAATAGATATAGAATTTTAGACCAAAACAAATTCCCAAAAGATTATTTTCTTTGAAATAAAAACATTTTAAAAAACAAATAGAGATTAAGAATTTTGAACCCAAAACTTTTACTGGAAAACACTTGAAGAGTATGAAAATTTTCTCCTTAAAAATCTTACTCAAAACTGGCCTCAAATGGGGTATAAATAGGCCCAAAATAGAATCTGCCCGTTGGCTGGCAGAAAGGTCAATTTTGACCTTCCGGTCGACCGGCCGGTCGACCGGCCAACGGTCAAAAATTTGACCGTTGAGCCTTCCGGTCGACCGCCCGGTCGACCGGGCCTTGAACCAGAGAGCAACAACTCTCTGGCCGGTCGACCGGGCGGTCGACCGGGGCAACCTGAGAGTGGGTTGCCTTCAATCGGTCGACCGCTTGGTCGACTGATATGGCCATGTGCACGTTTTGTGCACATCCGGTCGACCGACTCCTGGTCCGGTCGACTGGTCGGTCGACCGCCAGGGCCTGGCAGACACAATTAGGGATTAGATAACTAGGATTTTTATTATCCTATTAAATCCCATAAAATCTCTAAAAATTCACAAAAATAGTTTCAGTATAATACTTTGATATATAAACATGTGTGAAAAATTCAACACATATTTCAAACAATTTGAACTATTTTTGTGACTTTGAAATTTTGCCGAAAACCAAAATCCGTATTTTTCAAAACTTGAATTTTTGAATTGAAAATTCGTTTTGTCCAAAATTCATCCAAATACAAAAACATGATATTTGAAACAACTTGAAGCATATAGTATATGGATATAATCCAATATACATATAAAGATATATATCAATGTTTTTGACAATAAATCCAAAAATAAGTTTTGTTAAATACCAAAACTCCAAACTCATGAAATAGACATCAAACTAAGTTTGTTTAAATAGTTGAAGTATAGATGTATATAGAACAAATCTAATATACATTAAACTATGTAAACTTGTTGATTCTATCTATTCATGAAAACCAAGATCGGTTAAACCAAAAACCGAAAACCAATAAACATGAAACTTTAAATAAGTGTGTGTGTATTGTGAACTTGAGCATATCACACTATCTAATCTTTACAAATAGATCTAAAATAAAAACTAAACTATGTACCGAGGTCTTCTTGTAGAGCACCGTCTCCAAGTCGACTCGATCCAAACCGTGATCCACCGAGCTTGACTCCAACGAGTGCTAGGTATGAACATTTACGCTCGGGCTCTTGAATCACCATGTGAAAAGCTCCAAAACACCTTTGTTGAAGCTAATTACCTACTAATATCCTTGTTAAGTATCTGAAACTAAACATCACAAGATTATTAGTAAACATAACCACATGAGTTAATCATCATCAAAACTAGAGTGGAAGGCCTCTGGACCAACACTCCTCAAGTTGGAGCATAGATATCAATCATGCCTAACTTGCTACATAAGTTAGAAAATAATTGTGTTGAAATTGCTTGGTACAAAGATCTGTCAATTGCTTTGAGGATGGTGTGAACAGGAGAGAAATCACCTTTTTAGTCTAAGCATATCTGACTAAATAACAGTCAATCTCAATGTGATTAGTCCTCTTATGAAATATAGGATTCCGAGCAATATAGAGTGCTGACTGATTATCACAATGCATATGCATAGATCCAAATTGTTTAAAGCCAAGCTCTATCATTAAATTTTTCAACCGCATCATCTCGCAAGCAGTATGAGCCATAACTCTATATTCAGCCTCTGTACTAGATCGAGATACTACATCTTATTTCTTACTCCTCCAAGTCATAAGATTTCCTCCAACAAAGGTGGAATATCCAGTGGTAGATTTCATATCCCCTTGTCACCAGCATAATCAGAATCTGAGTACCCAGAAATGCGTACATGTCCATATTTTCTATACAACAAATCTTTTCTTGGAGAGCTTTTGATATAAGCTAGAATCCTTAATGCAGCTGTCCAATGAACCTCTCTAAATCTACTCATTATCTTAACGGTAAAGGTTATATCCGGCCTAGTAACTATGAGATAGATCAGTTTTCCAATCAATCTTCTATACCTTTTTGGATCATTAAAGATGTGATTGTCATCAAATCATAAGTTCGCATTAGCTTTCATTGGAGCACTAGCTGGTTTGCACTCCAAAGTCCTAACTTCTATTACCTTCAGAAGATCCAAAGTATACTTCTGTTGAGAAAGAGTACACTATATTTTTAATGTGCAACCTCAATCCCCAGAAAGTATTTAGGCTTATCCATGTCTTTTCTCACAAAATGATATCTAAGGTACTCTTTTGTTTTTACTAAGTCAGATGAATTACTCTCAGTCAGTAGAATATCATCAACGTACACTGCTAAAATTACTAAGCCACTTAGTATGCGAAATAAAGACAGAGTGATTTGAGTAACAATAATGAAAACCAATGTCAGAGATGGTGATGCTTAACTTCTCAAACCACGTCCGTGAACTGTGCTTGAGTCCATATGTTACATTCCTGAGACGATAAACTTTATTCTCCCCCTGAGCAATATACCCCAGAGGTTACTCTATATATACCTCATCATGCAAATCACCATACAAGAAGGCATTCTTGATATCTAGTTGAAACAAAAGCTATGACAGATTGACAGCAAGAGAGAATAGAAACCTGTTGGAGTTTTTCCAAGCAACTGGAGAAAAAGTCTTAAAGTAATCCATGCCATAGGTCTAATTATAATCTTTGACAATAAGTCTGACCTTATACTGATCCACCAAGCCATCTGGGCGATACTTCAAAGTGTAGACCCAACGATAACCCACAACATCTGTGAGTGCAGAGAACAACTCCTGAGTTTCTCGAGAAACAAGAGCATTCATCTCCTCATTCATGACCTCCTTCCAGGCAAATACCAATATAACCTCCTCATATGATCTGGGTATACATATAGAAGACAAAGACGGGATAAACTGACAAAAAAAGGGATTACGAAAATCATATAAAATAAAATGAGAAATAAGATGAACAATACAAGATTGTTTACTTTTGCAGAGGATAATAAGAACATCAAAACCAGAGAAAGATGCTGATGGCTAAGGAGGTAGACCTTCCACTGGAGAGGAGTCGGCCGGAACTGGTTCAGAGGCAAGAACATTTTTTCAATGAGTGTAGACGTATCTAAAATACCAATGAAGCTTTGGTGCAGGTGGATCTGTAGTGTCTTTTAGTGACACTAGACATCAGAAACATGAGCAAGTGCAGGCAAAAAAATAGACGGTGGAAGAGAGATAGATTTTTGATTGCTAAAATGAAAGAACAACCAAAGAGTTAAGAGATTTACCGTGTAGCTGTGGCTAACGGGTCGTGTCCACGAGGAGGAATGCGATGAAAGCTTTTCGGTGTTCCATTTAATGACAAAGAATTGTGCTTGTTTTTTAATGGAAAAGAGAATGGAAAGAAGGAGATGATTAAAAGAGAAATTGCAACTTTAGAGAAAGCTTTGGAGAAGGTGATTTAAAAAGCTCGAAAATTATTTTGTTGATTATAGTAAGGAAGAAAATCTAGGCTCACTATCTCACTACTCAACTGTTCATTCTTCTATTGAAATCCTAAATGCCTCAACTTGATCATGGGCAAAACTTAAGACTGACTTTAGAAAGTTTGAAGTAAAGCACATAAGATGGTTGGAAGAGTTCACTCTTTTCTTTAAGAAATCATTTTGAATCGGATGTTAAATCATCAAGCGCGAAGAAGCAAGTATGAAATAAAAATAGTTCAAGATACGTTCTTAAAAGAAGTACGAGTTTAAAAATTCAAACCCATCCTCATGTGCCTTCAAGAACATTTTCAAGAAGAAAGGCTTTAAGTAAGGCATGCGAATGATTCATTGGGTCTTTTTCATTAAAATCAGAGGAGAAGAAGAATTGAAGAGAGGTATAATAGTGAGTCCAGAAAACCGATCTAGCTACTCATGAAAAACAAAGAAGAAAGCAAGTAAACAATGCATGACATACCGTGATAAGAGTGGAAGAAAATGTAGCTCGATTCTTGTATTGATGTCACTTCGATCTTCAAGTACAAGCACTCAGTTCCTCTCTCTTACAAGTATTTGTACTGGACTACAAATTAAAAAAAAATACAACTTTTGTGCTATCTAACAAAGAGCCTAAATCCTTAGAGAATAAATAAAAATTCTAATTCTAGTCTTTGCTCCCTTTTTCTCTGCTGAAACTGCTATTTATAGGGAAAAACCAAAAGGGAGAATCCCGGGAAGATTGGGGGAGCAAACGCTCCCCCAACTAACACCATATAGCCGCGAAATGCGGCCGCGTTTTCGCGGCCCTAGTGTGGCCAGGTGCTAGTTGTGTTTCCGCGGCCCTGGTGTGGCCAGGTGGCCACACCCAATTGGTGGAGCTCCTGGTTGGTGATTCTCCTGGATCTTCTTTTGGTTTTCTCATTTCTACTTCAGGATTTGACGAAACAGCCTTTGATTGTTGGCTTCAACCGCTTGATTCAGGGAGGATTATTCTCAACTGGTTTTCAACCTCTCTGATATGCCAGATTTTGCCCTGATTCCTTGATTTCGAATTTCTTCTGAATTAAATCAGAATTCGATGGGCTTTTGAGCTTGTTTCTCTTTCCTTTCTTTTAGCAATTGGGCCTACATTAAACAAAGAAGAAGAAGACTTATTAATAGGATTTATTAGCTAAAAAGTATGATAAGGTGACAATGTATAGGCAATATATGTGACTAATCAATTTTGATGCACTAACTGGACCCTATGAAGAAGAAATATGGAACATACTTAAAGAATGTGACATCTGCAGAAATAAAATACTTCCTATCATAAGGACTATAGCATCGGTATCCTTTTTGAGTTTGAGAATACCCAGCAAAGACACATTTGATACGCTGAGGAGACAGTTTATTCAAATCAGGAGACAAGTCCTGAACGAAACACGTACAGCTAAAAATACGAGGAGCCATGAAAAAAACTTTTGGAAAAGTAAATACAAAAATAGAACTTAACCATTAAGAACAGATGTCCTATTAATCAGATAATAAGCACTTAACGCAGTATCAAATCACAAATATTTTGGAACATGCATATGTTCATCATGGTTCTAGCAACATCTAGGATGTGTCTATGTTTTCGTTAGCAATGCCATTCTGTTGGGATGTGTGAGAGTAAGAAGTTTGATGAATAATCTTATTTTTAGAGCAGAAAAGAGACACATCAAGGCATTATCAGTACGAAGCACACGAATAAAAATAGAAAATTAATTTTTTTATTTTATTAAAAAAGTTCAATAACACCAGAAACTTCAGACATCTCTTTTAGTAAATACAGCCAAGTCATGCGCAAGAAGTCATCAACAAAAATGAGAAAATATTTAAAATCTTTAATTGAAGGCTCACGCTAGGACCCAAATATCTGAGTGGACTAACTCAAATGTAGAACTACTGTGGTTATTGACTCGACGGTGATAAGTAGTACGATGATGTTTGCCTAACTTATAAGACTCACAATCTAAAGTAAAAACAGATGACTCAATAGGAACTATATACCGAAGCTTTTACACTGAAGGATGGCCCAAAAATCAGTGTCATAGTAGAACAAGATCAGGTTGACCTACAGCTAAGCCAATAGGGCTCACTCAATTGTCCAAATAGTACATGCCTCCTCTCTTATGCCCCGAACCAATCCTCCTCCCAGTTAACAGATCCTGGAAAACACAGTGAGAAAGCGAAAACATTATTTTGCAGTTTTTATGCATGGTAATTGACTGATGAATAATAAGCTAACAATGAATTTTGAAACATATAGGATATCAGTACTTAAGGATAGAGTTGCCTGAACTGCCCCATTACCTAAAATAGGTTACTGAGTACCATCAATAATATTGCCAAAAGAAAATTTATTTGAAAGATGTAATGAAACAAATTTTTATTTAATACCTGTCATGTGGGTTGTTACTCCTGAGTCTAATATCTAAGCCTTTTGAAGAGACAATATAGACATTCATACCTAAAGAGGATGCATAAGTCGCTGAATGATTGTTCTGAGAGAACTCGAATTGATGCAGTCTATCATACTCCTCCTGTGATATAACAACAGTGAAAGCCAAAAAACCAGAGTGAGCACCTGAAGGAGCATAAATATGAGTATATTATCAGGGGGAGGAGTGTCAACATCAGCTAGCTGTGCCCATTCAAGGCGATCAATTTTCTCCCACACTTCTATGAGATATGGTTATTCCTCCCACAATGCTTACATTACTTGAGCCCCTTATCAAAATCACTCTGTCTACCACCATAGGAACCATGGCTACCTCCAAATAAGCCATATTCTCCCCTTAAATCACAGACGTGACTGCGATCAGCTCTGCCACGTCCAGAAATCATGGTATACGGCTCAATAGAATGTGCGGGTGACACATCAGCTCCAGTAGAAATGCACATAACTCTGGAGAAAGTGATAGTCAACGTGAGAATTTTATCTCTTTTCAGTATCTGATCCCACACCTGAGATCATACTAAGGGACTCAAATCAGACAGAAACTTCGATACTGTGAGATCCTGTTGATATCCCCTCAGTGTCACTACATCAGTAACAACAACCTGATGCATTTCTAACTTATCGATCAAATTCTTAAGTTCTTCATAGAATTCATGCACAGATCTATCCCCCTGTTTGAGCTCTAATATGCGCTCATAGATTTAAAACTCTCGAGGGATTCTGCTAATTTTCATACATCACCTTCATCGTATCTCATATTTTTTAGCAGTTGTAAGAATATGATACTACCGCTAATCTTCTTCTCCAAACTGTTGAGGAACCAGATCATCACAGAATAATCTCCAGTAAGCCAGGTCACATATAGGATTTGTAGCAGCAGGTGAAGGCTTGAAGAGGTGAGCCAGCTTGTTCTGAGCACCGATGAAGAAACGGAAAGCATGTACCCATAATAAGTAGTTAGATCCATTCAGCTTCACAATAGTCACCAAAACAGTTTTGGTACCGAAGCCTCAATAACATGTGAGAAAATAAGTGAGAGGAGGAGCTCATAGCATCTAACATCTCAGCTAGTCAGAGAATCACTAGAAATAGCTAAAATAGCCAGTAGAAGGCTAGTAAATTAGAGATAATTATCAGAAAGACACATAAAAGCCAAAGCAGATTGATCATGATCAGATCAGATTCAGTTTGGTCATGATCATAATAGAGTCGTGGGACATTGGAGAAGTACGTGGAGGCTAAAGAAAGGAGCATCAGTAGTGAATAGAGCCGCAGAAGGATTAGGTAACCTATGAAGGCCTCGTTGAGTTCTGTAGGGTGTGCAGGAACTGTCGGCGAGATGTTCTGATGGTTCAGTTGGCATTGATGAGAACTTTAGGAGAAGCAATTGTTGGCAAGGGCTTCTGGAGTA
Organism: Agave tequilana; assembly: GCA_038442645.1. Lineage (NCBI taxonomy): Eukaryota > Viridiplantae > Streptophyta > Magnoliopsida > Asparagales > Asparagaceae > Agave > Agave tequilana. The sequence continues at coordinate 104,391 of JAVJIF010015345.1, forward strand.
GTTATCATCGGTGAAGGCTTCTGGATGAGTCATTGTTGTCGAAGAGGAGATGTGAAGGAGTAGTTGTCGTTGGCGAGGTGGTTTGGTGCAATAGGAGTCGTCGGTGAGGAGCAGCGATGATGAAGAACAAGTCGTCGAGGTTAGGCAAGGATGAAGAGAGGGTCGGCAAGGTCAAGTAGATATGTTGCTGGTGTTGATGGAGGCATGCAGTATTGATGGAGGCATCAACAATGAAGAAAAGAGGGAAGAGAGAGAAAATGATGATGGTGCTTTAGGGTTAGGATTTTGATTAATGCTCTAATATCATGTTAGTAATTAACCCAAAACTTAATTATTCATTAGGGAGAGATCAATATATATGGTACAAACTTGGATATGGATAATAGCCAAAGCCCAATAACCCAACTACTCAATATCTAATATCCAAAACTAACATGGTTCATCCTATAATGAGATTAATTGGATAAAGTGACCCCATGCACAAGATTAATAGCATGTTGGATGTCTTTAAGGGGAGAAAGTTCATTAGATAGCTTTCGGATAATGTCACTGAAATAAGTGAGAAGCTGATGAACCTTAGGAGGGAACTCTATAGATGAACTAGGAGACTCGCTAGTGGCAACAGTCACATACACGATCTGTTCCTCAAGATTCCTTAAGAAACTGATGTTTACCAATAAGTAAAGTGGTTTCTTACTTGCCTGTGCAGCTACCATCCCAGTTCTTTTGACTATTAGAAATGTGTCTAGAATAGACGGGCATTAACACTATCTTTTTTTCATTAAAGATGAACGTGTAAGTTTTCGACATATCAAATTGGTCACATCTAAGTCCTACAACTAAGAACTACTTAGTAAGATGTAAGTGGCGTCCATGGCTAAGATGTCAGACCAAACACAGTCCTAATAGATTGAAAACTGGATAAGCACTAAACAACATTGGGTAACAGATTGAGCAGTTTTATCAACCCAAGCGATGTTATAAGCTGGTGAATGAATGAGGTTCAACTTTCAAATTTATTCTCTCAACAGCTGTCTTAGCGATGATGTTCACACAACTATCTCCACCAATTTGTTGGCCCAAAAGGTTACACTCTCCATTTGTTTAGAGTTTTGATGATAACAAAACAAATAAGAGCTATTCGGTACTAATAAGTTAGTTCAAGATAAGTTTCAGGTTTTGTACCATGTTTGGAGGCCATTGCTTAGCTTTTGCAAGAAATTCTAAGTTCATGGAGTAAAGAAGGCTTATGGCACATCAAGGAAGGAACATAGAAGAGAAGGCTCTAGCTAGGCTTTGCATGGCTCAAGATTTCAAGATTGCTCAAGAGAATTTATAGATTTGTTTTTAGTTTTAATAGTTTTGTTAAAGAATAATGAATAGGTTTGAAGCTCTATCACACACGTTTTTGCGCACATATCATTTCCAAAAATATTCCCTATATATATATAAATATTATTTTAACTTAAAGCCTTTTGATTACAAACTCAATTTTGGGTATTATACATGTTTCAAATCAAAACTATCTTGTTAGGTTTCAAATCCCCTTCAAAATTCTTGCTCAGTTTTGACTTTTGGCCTGAGCCGGTCGACCGACACTAGTCAGGTCAGATCAGCCGACCGACCCAGTCGACTGGATTTCTGGCAGTTTTGGTGATATCCGTGTGCACGTTTCCCGGTCGACCGGGCGGACGACTGAAGCCCTTCGGTCGACCGAGCGGCTGGCCGACTGAAATGGTGTCACTCTCTGTTTATTTCAGTCGACCGGGCGGTCGACCGAGAGCCTGCAACGGTCACTTTATTTGAACTCCGGTCGACCGAGAGAGCCGTTTCAGCCATAACGGCTAGTTTTTTAAACACGTTTTAAATTTGTCTTTTTCTTCTCTAAATGTGTTTAAATGGTATTTTCTGGGTCAAATACTTCCTAATTACCATTATGTGGGTTTACTCTTTAATCCCTATCCTCTCCTATAAATAGGGGTGATTAGGGAGAGGTTTTTAAGAAAACAACAAGCATTGGCAAAAATATTCAAAGTTTTCAAAGGCTTTCAAAAGAGTTTGGTCCTTGGTTTTTGTGCTGAAGAATCTCTCATCGCTGAAGTTTATTTTCTAAACTCTCTGAATTTCATTTTCTTTTTCCACTTACAATATTTGAGCTTCAATTCTAACCATTGTTCTACATGATTCTTGTAAGGGAAGAGGTTTTTGCAAAAGAAAGTTTGTGGTCTTTTGATCACCAAGAGAGAACTTGTACTTGAAATTGTGGAGTTGGGTACTCCGTGTAGTTGTAACTATTTGTGAAGTTAGTAGTTAGAAAATCCTTCTGGGTGAAGGCGGGGACGTAGAGCTGGGTGCTCGAACCTCGGAAAAATTCTTGGTGTTTGCGTTTGTTTACTTGCTCTTATCTCTTGCACTATATTCTTGCTTCAATTATTTGCTTGAATTACTTACTTCAATTACTTGGTCTATTTTCACTCATTGCTTTATTCACTTGTTGCATTTCATATTGTCAATCAAATACTCATACAACAAGATTGCATTGCGCACCTCCAACTCATATCTAGAGGAATCAGGAGGAAGAAGTTCAGAGCCCTTCACGGGGTATTCGGCTTCTAGTCTTGTTTTGGGTTGATTGTTGAATCATAATTTTTAATTGTGCATTGATTAGCATAATCACCTATTCACCCCCCTCTAGGTGATTTTCAATTTGTATCAGAGCTTGGACTCTAGGTTTGGCTTAACATCCTTAGAGAGATCCTTAATATTTGCTAATTAATCATTTGCATTCCTTCATTCATACACTAGTAAACATGGCCGACAACATCAAAACCCTTCCTAAATTTGATGGACTTAATTTCCCTATTTGGAAGGTTAAGATGACTATTTTCTTACAATCTTTAGGTAGCTTAGTTGCTAAATCCTTGACCAAACCCTATGTTAGACCCGATAGTGATGAAAGCACTTGGTCCGACTTTACCTTTAGAGAATATGAGGCTAACTCTAAGGCCCAAAATTCCGTCCTAACCGCCTTGAATGAGGATGACCTTATACGGGTAATACATTGCCAATCCGCCTATGAGATTTGGCAACATTTGTTGGTCACGCACGAGGGGACATCACAAGTAAAGAGAGCTAAGATAGATCTCTTGAGGTCCCAATATGAAAGCTTTAAAATGATTGATGACGAGTCTATTGATTGCATGATTACAAGGTTTACTAAAATCACCAATGCTCTTTCCTCTTTAGGTGATGATATTAGCAATGACCAAAAGGTGCAGAAAGTAATTCGGGCTCTTCCTCATCATGGGAGATAAAGGTCACCACCTTGAAAGAATTGAATGACAAGGATGAAATGGATCTCATAAGTCTCATTGGAAATTTGAAGACTCATGAGATGGAAAAGAAGGCAAGAGAAGAAGCGGCTCCTCAAAAGAAGAAATTCATGGCCTTCAAGTCTTCCTCCACTCTTGATGACGATGAAGAAGATGAAGAGAAGATGAGGAGCTATCCCTCCTTGTACGAAACGTGAAGAGAATATACCGGAAGAACAAGTTCAACTTTAGAAGAAAATTTGAAGGAAAAGAGGAGAGAAGAATCATTTGCTACAATTACCGAAAGCCCGGACATATCATGGCCGATTGCCCAGAATTCAAAAAAAAGGTGACTTCCTCCTTCAAGCAAAAGAAGCCGGTCGAAAAGAAAGCTTACAAAGCAACTTGGGATTCGGAAAGCGAGTCTGAAGACGAGGTGGACACGACAAACATGTGTTTCATGGCAAACACACCAAAGGTAACCCCTCAACCTCTTGATGAAGAAGATGATTAAGTAAGAAGTACTTGTCATGCTTTTGTTGAACTTTCGGAGAGTTATGATAATAAAAAGATAGAATGTTCAAAATTGGAAAAGGAAGTTGCTCTTCTTAAAAATCAACTTGCTATTGTTTCTAAAAAAAAGGATGAAATTTCCTCAAATCTTATTTCTACTCAAAATGAATTTGGTGCTTATAAAGTTGCTTGCAAAGCAAAATTTTCAAAGATTGATGAAAAAGAAATTTCTTCATTAAAAACTAGAATTGTTGATTTTGAAAAAGTTTTGAAGGATTGTGCTTTCAACACTAAGAAACTTGAAGAAATGTTTTCTAAAAAGCACACTTCTCATGCTAAGCTTCTTATGTCAAAATTTCTCATGCTCACACTACACACAACACTCATACTAAATCTACACATGCTCACAAGTCACACACTCACTATGCTTTTAAATATGGTAGAGTGTATAGATGTACTTATTGTGGTAAGAATGGACATTTGGCTAAGTTTTGTTATGATCAAATAAATAGAACAAATAATCTTGTATGGATTCATGACACTAACGCTTTAGGACCTATGAAAATGTGGGTACTAAAATCAAGTCCTAAATTATTTGATGTAGGTACACACCAAGGCTCCAAGACGTAAGGAGCGGTGGTACCTTGATAGTGGTTGTTCAAGACACATGACATGGGATATCAACAACTTCACAACCCTATCAAGGTACGTTGAAG